>VDFB02284642.1:0-49549 GCA_007258455.2 Sequoia sempervirens
TGTTTCTCTTGAGTTTGTTACTTTCACTCATATTCCTAGGGAGTGGAATGGTGTTGCTAATTGTTTGGCTAAATGGGCTTCTGATCATATTCATGATTGGAATTTGGTTGATCGGGATCAATTACCCCCTGATTTGTCTCAACAGTTGGACCATTTGGTGGAGCTTGATAAGGCTATGTAATGATTTGGCTCTGTAATTTCCTCTTGATTTAATAAATTTTTACCCCTCTTTTATGTTAAATTTTGTCATTGGAAAAATAATTTTTATTTTATTTTAGAAGATGCATGGATATAGTTTAGATTAATACATCAACATTATTATGGTGTTATATAATTAATTATTATTTAGATATTTTAAATATCTTTATTTAAAAGATATATTATTGATAATAATATTAATTAGATATTTTAAATATACTCATTTACAAAATATTTGAAGGTTTTATATTTATTTTTTTATTTAGTATGGATTATGTTATTAAATGAATGTATTTAAGATTAAAAAATATAAAATTGTTTTTTATTTATGAAGAGTTGATTTATTTAATACATATTTTTTTTAAAATGACATCATTATTTTACTAAGGTAATGAATGGTTTGGCATGGAGAGGGACAATTACAAAAGAAAATTGAAGCCCACCATCTTTTAAACCAAGAGCTCATGATTTTAGCTTATTTTATTATTACAATTGTTAATCATTGATAGTAAAATAATTAGTATTTAATACTTGTTATTCATGTTACTATTTAATTTGATTATTAATATTAACCACTACTTATAATATTAAATAAATATTTGTGATATTCTTTATCTTTTCAAATCATATTATTTATTGATATTTATTTTCATATATTTAGGTATTATTATACATATATTAATTTAATTACTTTATATAAATGTTTCTTATTATAAACAATTATTACTTATATATAAATGCTTTTTCTATCTAGTTGTTTTTTTACATATACTCTAAAAGATCTAAATTTTTCAAATTTTATTTTATTTCATTATTTAGCAGTTATTGTCAAGCATATTGCATCCATACCCACCCATACACAAACACTACTCTCTAACATATTAACATACATATAATTTTCTATCGGCATGATCTTGAACCCTTTTAGGTGCAAGTGCTAGTTTTGTACTCATTAGTTATGAGGGAATCATTAAAGTTCAATTTGTTTAGTTAGAAGATATGCTTTTGTTTATTTATTCTATTCTTTCCCATAATTTCAATTATATCCAAGATCTAATATGCAATATCATAAATTCTGAAAACTTACACTTCTAAAATTCATTTTAATGAGATAAATCAAATTCTCCATTTAAAGTGCATTCTATTAAATTGCATTATTTTGTCCATATTTAATTTGGTTTGAAATATTTTTAAATTTCATTAAACTTACATAACAATTTTTTTACCTATCAGATATGATTGTGTGAAGTTGCTCTAGCAAGATGCTTTGTATGCCATTCATTATCCTTCATTGAAAAAATAAAGTGTTTTCTACAAGCCATATTGATGACAATATATTGATCTCACTTGGAAAGATCTATCTTATTAATTTTACTTTATTTGTTTATATTTTCCTTTTGTGGTAAGGGAAAGTGAATATACTAACTTGCTAGGGCTCGTTATCATTGCTCTAATAAAATAGTAGAGTATATAAATCAGGGCAAAAGGTTGATAAATATGACTGATGTTTAAGGTTTAAAGATGTAGATGAGGTTTTGCCAGTGGTAGCATTTTGATCAAAACAAAGCTTGTTGACATGGGCTTCAAATTCAAGTACATTGGTCATTCAAAGTCATTTAGAGAAAGGAATTTTGCCAAACATTTGAATTGGGGAACCAAGAAGCATCCTCTAATAATAAGTATTTTCAATTCTTAGTTAAAAGAGTTTAACTTTATAATAAAACCTTAGATAGGAAAGTAGGTTATCTTTTTAGGAGAGTTTAAAGTTCAAGATTTTAAATAGTAATTTTAATTTATAATAGAACATCATATAGAGAGACAAGAGCTCTAAAGGAGCTAGAGTCCTTGTCGGGGAGAAGTAGATTGAGTTTTAAAGATATCAAGTTTCCACAATCCATCAAGTAGTGCTATTAATTTCTGGATTTGATTGTGTTTTGATTTTTCACATCATGTGATGCCACATTAACGCTTAACTCTCAATGATGTGAATGGAGAAGTATTGGTCACATATTTTATTCTGACATTTTTTAACATGTTGAAATGACTGATGTTGGTGTGGCATGATACTTATTAATGTGGCCTCGAAATTAAAGTTATTCATAGTGGACCTACCAAGTCAAGGTCTTGTCCCCTATAGGTTAGAAAACAAAGTTATCAATTAGAAATCATGGTGTGAAATTTATATTGACTAGTAAACTGGCAGAATATGTATTTTTTTTGTATGTTTATTTGTATATATGCATAGTCATATGTGTATCGTATGCATGTGTAATGGCATACATACCTGTAAAAATTTATATGTCTACACATATATGTATGTACATATATATACACATCTATACATATCCAAACATACATGGTTACATACATGGATATCTATATTAATACATATATATGTACATACATATACAAACATATATATACATAGATAGATCTTTGCATGATACAAAGGGAAGACATTGGTGGATTTTAAAAAAACAGGTTGGAATGGATAAACAAGATGGTAGATAATTTGGCATATTAGTGTCAATAGAAAATATTACATAATGTAATGCAATGTAGTGGTAGGAATGAGATGCTTTCCACGACTGAATGTATATATATTTATGTACTAGTGATATTTAAATGTAAGAAAATTTTATTGAATTGTAATTGTAGAGCATTGATCATTTTCAATTTGTCTTTTTTAATGTAGAATGTTGATGATGAGAACATGCATTTCTTTATATATATATATACGTGTGTGTGTGTGTGTGTGTGTGTGTGTGTGTGTGTGTCTATATATATATATAGTATGGATTTCTAATTGCATAGACATGTGTATAGGTTTACACACACACACACACACACATATATATACATAGACATATATCTATATACACATATGTAAATATATATACACTCAAACATACATATGTACTTAGAAATAGACATGAGAAAATTGTTTATAGTAGACAAATTGAATGAGGGATAATTGGACATATCAATGGAAAAAGAAAATATTATTAATATTAGATTGGAAATTTGAATGCAAAAGCAAGGAGCGAGAAAAGACACATAACCTATTATAGTATTAACATGGAAATAAGATGCTCATTATTACTTTGTCGATAACATAAGTGAATGATTAGAATCAATTGTTGTTAGTATAGATCTCAACTACACATTTTTTGTCTTGTAGAACTTGATTGATCATTTTTTATTGTCTTTGGAATGTGAATATTGAGTATAATTTTTTTGGGGGCCAGATATATGATTCATCTTGTAAGTTTGAAATGATTATATATATATAAGGAGTTTAAAAGTCCTTTTAAGATATTCAATAAAATACCATACATATCAAGTGACTGGCTTAGTCATTGTCAGTTGGTAGTGTAAGACAATATAATTAAACCAGAGTCAAGTGAGCTTGATAGGTTGAACATTTGAACCTGCTTGCTCTGATACAAATGTTAAAACCCATCAACCCTATTCACAGCTCATGTACAATAGAAAAAAACCCTAAACCAAGTCACTTGTTCAATTCCCATCTCAGGCATAATTTTTTTTAGTAACAATGCATAACTACCTACTTAACCAACCAAGCATTTTCCAGTTAGGTTAAAAGTGTTAATTTCAATAGCTCAACATTCACCATGGTGGAATCAACTCATTATTTCCAAATATAGGCTTGCATAAAAAGTGTTAAGGTCTCAAAGTTAAGGTCTTTCCTAAACCTATGGCCTAAGCCTCAAGGGTTTGATTGACGGTTCCTACGTATCTCCTTGCGGGATTCACAGTCATCATAGTTCACCTCACAATGACAAAGGGAGTACAATCTCTCCTCTTATATGAGATCTATTATCTCACCTTTATACCATAGCTATTAATTTAGTACATGTAATTATCAAAATAGTCAATTATAATATATTGATAATAATCTTGCCATCAAATGTTGGGTCCATACCAATTATTATTACCAAACGTTAGCGTACAATCATTTACAATATTCACAAGAGGTCATTCATACCATAATCTCAAAGATTATACACCATGGTCATCATGAGCATACCCCCATATACACAAGCTATTAGCTCATACACCATATAAGTACAATAGTGACTAGATCATACACATATCACAAGTGCAATAGTGACTGGATCAAACACAGATCTCAAGTGTAACAATGGTTGGATCATACCTAGATCACAAGTATAACAATGACTAGATCATACTAGATCACAAGTAAAATAGGATTAGCTTCCTATCGTCCACATAGCTAACCCAATTTGCATATGTGTAAACACTCAAATTAAATTTAGTATCCTTTGGATACCATAAGCCATGATGTAGAGTTCCTTTCAAGTATCTAAATATCCTTTTCACTGTCGCAACATGTGACTCTTTATGATCTTCTTGAAATCTAGCCACATGAAAAACTACATGCATGATATCCAATCTAGTAGATATTAAATATAGCAGTCCATCAATCATTGACCTATACTTTCTCTGATCAGCCTTAGGAGATTCATCATTCTTGCTTAGTTTTCAACTAGTAACCATAGGAGTACATACCATTTTAGAGTCTTTCATTCCAAACTTCTTCAATATTTCTTTGATATACTTTGATTGTGAAATAAATATGCCTTTTTTTATTTGATTGATTTGTATCCCAAGGAAGAAATTCATCCCCTAAAACATAGACATCTCAAACTCTTTCTACATCCCTTCTACAAACTTCTTACACATAACTTCATTTCCTCTTAAAATTATATCAAAATACACAACTACAATCAATATTTGATATTCTTCAATTTTAATGTAGAGATTACTATCTGTAGTACCTTTATTGAATCCTTGTTATATCAAATGATTATTTAACCTTACATACCAAGATCTAGGAGCTTTATCCAATCCATATAATATCATCTTCAATCTACATACCATATTTGGTTTATCTAATGATCAAAATCCTTCTAGTTGTTCCATGTGTACTTCTTCCAATTCTCCATTCAAGAAAGTAGACTTCACATTCATTTGATAAACTCTGAAATCTTTGTGTGTTGCAAAAGGTAATTTTTTTTTATAGATTCCATTCTTGCCACTGAAGCAAATGTATCTTCAAAATCCATTCCTTCAACTTGTGAGTAACCCTTAGACACAAGCCTTGCTTTGTTCCTTACCACTTCTCCATTCTCATTCAGTTTGTTTCTAAACACTGACTTAGATCCAATTATGTTCTTGTTTGCAGGTCTTGGGACAAGTTCCCAAGTCTTATTTTTCTCAATCTTCAGTAGTTCTTCTTCCATAGATTTCATCCAATGTTCATCTTTGCATGCCCCAATCGCTACTTTAGGTTCAACTTTAGAAAGTAAAAAAAAAATTACCCCTTGTTCAGTAGCTTTCCTTCTTGTTAATACACCTTTTCTTTTGTCTCCAATGATTTTTTCTTCATAATGATTTCTTTGCACATACTTAGGGGTTCTAGGGGTCTTTTTTGGAGCTTCTTCCTCTTCAATTTGCACTTCCTTTTCCTTAAACTTTTCATTCTCTCTACAATTAGGATCATTTGATTCATATCCATCTATACCACTGGGTTATGAAAATTTTCATCAACCTTGACACTTGACTTTCAACAATCTTTCTGAGTCTCTTGTTGTAGCACCGGTAGGCTTTGCTTTTAGTAGAGTATCCAAGGAAGATTCCTTCATCAGAACTGCATAGAAATTTCCCAAGTTTTCTTCATCTCTTTTGATATAGCATTTTCCTGCAAACACCTTGAAATATTTGATAGTAGAGATCCTTCCATACAAAAACTCATAGGGAGTCTTTGTGCTATTTTATTTTTCTTGAACTCTACTAAGTATGTAAACAATAGCATGAATTGCTTAACTCTAGTAGACTTTCAGTTGGTTAGCTTCTTTCATCATAGTCCTTGCAACTTCTTGAATAGTCCTATTTTACCATTGAACAACTCCATTTTCCCGAGGAATTCTAGGGCTAGACAAGTGTCTCTTTATGCCATGGTTCTCAAAAAATATGTTAAATTCATTGGAGGAAAACTCTCCACCACTGTCAAACCCTAAACATTTGATCTTGATTTCCATTTTATTCTCAACCATAAAATTAAATTCTTTGAATCTATCAAGGGCTTCATATTATTCTTTAAGAAAATTAATCCATGTCATTCTAGAATAATTATCAATAAAAGGCATGAAGTACCTGTCATCTTGAAGAATTCTTATTCTTGTGGAACTACAAAGATCTGTATGAACCAATTCCAACAATCCGGTAGAATAATGTTCCTTTCCTTTAAGTTTTTTTCTTTTTTTCTTTCCAATCTGGTCCAATCCTTGCAAACAATATTGATAGCCTTTGTAATCTTAAGAAAATATCTCGTTGCTTGGAGTAAAATAATTCTTATCAAATTATCAAAATTAATGTGCCACATCCTTCTATTTCATAGCCAACTTTCATTAATCTAATTCATAAAGTAATGACCATCAACACCCTTGAGTTGATAAAAATTTCCATTTTTCCTTCTTCTAACAACAATCATAGTTCTAGAACCTTTTTTGATCTCACATCTATCATCCTAAAGTATAATATTTTATACTTTGCTACATATTTGTCCAAAAATTAAGAGGTTATTCCTTAGACCCTTTACATAATAAACATCTTCAGTATTATGCTTTCCATCAAAACTAATTGAACCTATTCCACATATCTTACTGCTTGAATCATCACCAAATCTAACAAGTCCTCCATCATACTTTTCAAGTTTAACAAACTTAATCTTGTCTCTGATCATATGGTTAGAGAATCCACTATCAATAATGCAATAGTTCATATCTATACTAGCATGAAAAGAAAAGACCAAGGTACCTTTAGTATTATCCTTTTTCTCCAAAAGGAATTCCTTCATACATAGATTTCAGAGTTAGGAGATAAAAATTCATATTTTAAATCCATGAACAAGCATTCATCATCATCATCTCCATTATCAAATTCATCATCAGAAATACTTACATCTTCTTTAATATAATAGCTTTTCTTAATCATCTTACCTTTGTTCTCCTTTTTTTTGTCACCCACAACTCTATTTGGACATCTTGAAGCATAGTGAACTATCTTTCCACAACTTAAGCATTTGAAAGGTAACTTTTCTTTGTACTTACTAGTACCTATTCTCATTCTTCTCACAAAGTTAGCCTCCACATCATCAATATTCTACTAATCTATTTCTTTAGCCTTCTTTGATTTGTAGCCTTAAAAGCAGTCTCAACTTTTATACCATTGTTAGTACCAAATTCCCTCATTTCAAATGTAGTTAAAGAGACATACAATTTATCTATAGTATAATGATCTAGATTTTGAGATTCCTCAATTTAGCAATAACTTTATGAATGTACCTTAGGAAGAGTTAAAAGAATTTTCTTTACCACTTTTGGTTCTTTGAATTTTCCACCAAGACCTCTGATGGAGCTGACTACTTCATCTACCCTTTGTATATAGCTTGTTATGATTTTATCTTTAGATATTCGCAAGTTCTCAAATGTGATCTTTAAATTTTCCATCTTAGCTTGTTTGACCATATCATATCCTTCATAAATAATTCCCAAATTTTCCCAAATTGTTTTACCAGTTTTCAAATTCATAACTTTCATTAATTTAGAGTTTGTAAGATTAATCAAGAGAGAATACCTTGCTTTACCATCACTTTCATAGGCTTTAAGTTTAGATTCAATGCTTATACCATTTGTAGGAATACTATATCCATCCTTAATTGATTTCCAAACATCATATCCCAAATTCTCTAGAAATCCTTCCATCCTTTTTTTCAAGAATGCATAGTTTGTTCCATAAAATATACGGATCTCCTTCTTGTGTGCCATCCCAAATCTACCTTAAGTGGTTAAGCTTTCTTCCAAGGAGCCTTGCTATAATGCTAATTGTTGAAATCACAAGACAACTAAGAGGGGGGTGAATTAGTTGTACCTTAAAACTTCAAAACCCTTATTAATATTCAGATCCAAATTCATTCATTAAAACATTTAAATCTATTATTATAAACTAGCATGAAAATAAAAATAACAAAAAGTGAAGCAACTTAACGCCATACACAAGAGAACACTAGATTTACGTGGAAAACCCAAGAAGGGAAAAACCATAGTGAAGATTAGCTCACATTATAAGTAATATAAACATTGAATACAATAGGGCTCACTACCAAAAGGCTCACTAACATAAGAGAAAAGAAGATAGAGAGGAAATGTTACATAGAGAAGAGCATCTCAATGCAACAAAGAATGCACCATAATTACATCAACACCTTCACAGACTGATTGAAAGATTGTAGCCACCTTCAACTAATTGCATCCAATAAACTAACACATGAATGCTCGCACTAATTACTTAATTTTGCACACTAAGAAACTACACTTCACATAATTCACATCTTAGGCATCTATCTTAACATCTTTCAACAAATCAACTCATACTTATACCATCCTCAACCTTGAAACCTTCTCCAAGATCAGCTATGCACCTCAAACATGCAAATTCAAATTTGGTTGGTTCCAAAACACTTTTATGGAAAATAGAAGTGAAAGAGGATCACATCAAACATTAATTAGGACCCAAATCAACAACACCAAACTATAACATGCTTCTACAAATAATTAGTGTCCATCACATGCAGTGTAAACACCAGGTCAATCATTACCCATGTAAACACAATTAAAATTTTAAGTGCATGCTTCCTCTATTCTCACCATAACTCTTGGACAAAATTTGTCACTTCAAAACACTCTAGAATATTCAAAACACACCTTGAAATCAAACAAAATCCTTCACAACTTTCACTTGAAGAATGTACACACTCGATACGTCCAAACAAATCTACCATACACTGTAACTTCGAAAACCATCTTCCAAAACACCAAACCTCAAACCCTCTTGACTGAGGTAAGCTACCAACACGATCAACACAGCTTTATATTCACAAGACTTGAACCATTTTGTGGAGAAAGGTAGAGGGTATGTGCAGGATCATCATGGATAGGGAGGCCTAGAGAGAGTTGTGGCCCTACTACTCTCTAGATGGGAGGGGGTGAAGGTTTCCCTACTTGGGGGTGTGATGGATAGCTACAAGGGTTATTTTCCCAATCCTCCTTTGCTCGCCACTACTAACAGGATCTCGGTTGATTTCCTTTTCTCTAGCTACTTAGATGTTTCAGTTTGCTAAATCACTTCACCCCCACCCTGTACTATAGAGGTAGGGTCGGTGGGGTTGAGGCGAATAGGTTGATTGTGAAGCACAAGTTGGGAATGATGAAGCACATGGTCAGAATTTAGCAGAGCCTTGGCTAGTGTGGTTTGGGCTTTGCTACTAACCTATTCACCTCAAGTCGGTGGACTTTCATGAAGAACATCCATGTGCCTCTTCCCTTAATGAACTTGTGAGAACGAGCAAGAAATATTGATCCAAATGTGTCATTCAATAGCGAAGCAACTTCATCCATCACTATCACAAGATATATATATATATATATATATATATATATATATATATATATATATATATATATATATATATATATGGGGGTTGAACTATAGCAATTGAGTGATGCCCTATTATATAGCTCATCCCTAAGATGAAGAAACTATAGATTCCATTCATGTCCCTCTATAGGTAGGAAGAGGTAGGGGCGGGGTGGATAGGGGCCTAGTTCAGGTGGGATCAAACGAGCCCAATCATTGCGAGAAACAACAAATAGGTTGCTTTCCCAACTCTATAGATATGGGGCACACCCCCATTACCATCCGTAGATTATAGTCCCTCTAGATGAAGGGGTGAGGGGCATGGATCATTCCCATTGGTCACTTTCCCAACAACACCCTATGGACATAGGGGTACCCTCTAGATGGAGGGGCAAGGGGAATGGATTGCTCCCATTGGTTGCTTTCCCAACTAAAATTCATTAGGAATGGAGAGAATTGACCCCTCTTGCTTGACAATGTAGGGTGGCATCGATTTAGTGAGCTTGCTCATGTTTGAACTACAACATAGGTCCATGGCTTGGGGAGAATCATTCGATGGGTGATTCGAGGGGAGATATAGTAGGTGTTTAGTTTAGGTAACTAGATCTCACCCAGGTTCAAGTTCTAGCTCAGGTTCAAGTTATAGTCGAAGTACTACTTATTTTATTTATGGATGTCCTATCACCTACTATCTCCAATGCTCCCATCTGACACGAGATATGGAGATTACACCTAGGATCAGCTAACCCTTATATCAGATAGGGACCATTCAAAGTTAATTCTTCCCCAACCCCAAGAATAGGGATGGACCTACCATGGAATAGATATGGAGCAACCTCCACTAACCTATTCGCAAACGAATATATCATCAGTACCAATGGCTTGCCTTTGGTAGTGGGGTTTTCTCACCCTATTCCAATCTTGCAAGTGATTAGAAGTCCATTTGGCCAAACAATCCATAACCCCATTCCATTCTCTATGAGTATGATATAAAGAAACATATTCCAAGGAAGCACACAAATAAAGAATCTATTTTATAATAACAACGAAATTCCAACTAACATCCTCCAACTATTGCTTCTTTAGCGAAGTCTCCACCACCTAAGAATCAGAATCACAAATGATTTGTGTCCACCCAAGAGTACAACCTCGCTCCACAAAACATAAAATACCAAGAGTCTCTATCACATTATTAGTACACCAACCCTTATAAATAGAAAAAATAAACTCAACAGTCCCAAAACTATTTCACCCAACACCTCCAATACCAACATGACTAGGATTTGTTTGAGAAGAACCATTGTGTTGATTTTCAACACACCCTGAGGAGGAGGACACCAACACCCCTCCCTATTTATCTTATGAAGAGGATGTCGACATCTATTTATCATAATTTGGCCAACACTTTGAGCAGCACCGCTCTGAAGAGGAAGATTGAGATGAGTGCAATAGGCAACCTTTCCTGGATCTACACCCTCAACCAAGTCACACTTAGCCAAAATATTTTCTTGCAAACAATGAAGAATCTTCCACCAAAAATGTTGGACAAGAAGCTTCACATCTTCAAAAATCCTACGATTCCTCTCCAACCAGATATTCTAGATAATAAAGGTCAGTCTAAGAACCCAAGTAACTTGAAGAAAAAAAAGTCTTAACATAAATATTGAATACTATATTTTATGTCTAGAATTATCTATTATTTGTGTAAAACCTTCTTTTCATTAAAATATCTACTAAACTTGTTATTAACCATGAATTTATTAGAGTCCTAATCTTACCTTTTCATTGATTTTTGAGTTTTGTAAGAATGAAGATGATGTTTCACGCATATAGTGCATCAATTATTTTCTTCATAATATCTTTCTGTGCTTTATAATGGTCTAATCTGATACACGTCTAGTTTTTTTTAAAAGCTTCCTACACTTTATAATATAATTTGTCACATCTAATACATCCATTTTCTTAATATTTTATATGTTTAGGAAATCCAATCAAGATTAATCATTGGCTGAAGCTACCTGGATCGATTAACACTTTGGAAAATAGACCTGGCTGATGGAAAAAACTTTGACAATTCCATTGATGGTTGTGAAGGTGTTTTCCATGTTGCAAATTGAACAAAATTTTGTTGCAACTACAATGGATTTTGAGCCCTAGTATCCAAATGTTTCTTTATTTACCACCCTCTCTTATTTTTTCTTCATCCAATTCTCTTTTATTTGGAAAATGTTTGAACTTGGGCTAGTTGTGGTAGATTGAGGTAATCAACCCAACAATGAATGGGGTATTTAATGTCATGAGATCATGTGCAAAGGCCAAGTAGTGATTTTTACTTCTACTTTTGGAGCAGTGAATTTTACTGATGACTGGGGAACACCAAACAAAATCTATGATGAAACATGTTAGACCAATGTGGAGCTTTGTAGGATTGAGAAAATGATTGGCTGGGTGAGATTATTATATTATAGTCTCATTATATTTGCACTGTTCACAACTATGAAAATAAAGTTTGTATATATATATTAAATTGTAAATCCAATATTTTATCCAATAATTAAATAGGTATGATGCTTTTATTTTATGAAAAGATGTACATTGTGTTGAAATCACTTGGAGAAAAGGTTTTATGTGAGTTTGAAGAGAATAATAATATTGATCTTATCACAGTTGCACCAGCATTGGTTGTTGGGCCATTTATAATGAAAACTATGTCATTTATAATGTAGAATAGCTATCTAAGAAACTTTTTCCAAATGTTTGCTAACAAAATATCAAGGGGCTTGCTTAGTTAACCTTCATTAAAAATCTTTAAAAAAATGGAGCATCTGAACTAGATGAAAAAAATTATCTAGAAAATTTTATAATCTATTAATTTTGGAGACTGTAAACATTTATGTTCAATTGAAAATTTGATCTATCCAAAACCCAAAAGACAAATAATATAACCCATTCTAATTAAAGAAATATCTAGAGTAGAATATTCCAACTAAGTGAATATACTAACTTGCTAAGGCTCGTTATCATTACTCTTATAAAATAGTAGAGTATATAAATCAGGGAAAAAGGTTGACAAAATATTATTGATATTTATAGTTTAAATATATAGATGAGTCTTTTCCAGTGGCATCATATTCATCAAAAACAAGCTTGTTGACATGGGCTTCATATTCAAGTACACTGGCCATTCAAAGTTTTCTAGAGAAAGGACATTGTCCAAACATTTGGATTGGGGAACCAAGTAGCATCCTCTAATAATGAGTAGTTTCAAATCTCTTTAAAAGGAGTTTAACTTTATAATAAACCCTTAGATAGGAAAGTAGGTCATCTATTTAGGAGAGTTTAAAGTCCAAGATTTTAAATAGTAAGTTTAATTTATAATAAAGCATCATATAGAGAGATAAGTGGTATGCTAATTTGATTTATTATTGTAGAAAACAAATTTTACTTAGTATCTTTTAGTCGATTATTATCTTAGCTTTCATGTATGTTCATTTCATGACTTTCTTTATAATAGACTAATCGATGTTGCACACAATAGTATAAGAAAAACCAACATGATGCAACTAGTCCACAAACTTTAATTCAAGAAATAGGAATGGATAATGTTGAAACAATTTCCCTAATGCTAAATTTGAAATGATGGAAATGGTATTTTGTGCAAGCCAATGGATATTTAGGTGGGCTTAGGTGGGCTTGGCATGGTATAGAACCCAAGCATGGTGGAAGTGGAAACCATTTAGGAAAGACAATCTTGAAAGTAAGGAAAGTGAAACATTTCATATCAAATTTTATTTTTTTCTAATTGAGATCAATGGGTCTATAGGTCATATACAAAAGAAGGTAAGATGGGAACATATAACAACATTTTTGCAAACAATAGATAAAAAAAAAAAATAACTCGAGGGGATTTCAATGTTATCCTAGATGCTTTAGAAAAGCAATAAATGGATTTGGTCAAGTTGAACCTGTAATATTTGAATAATCATGTAATGAAAATATTACACAAAATGGATGAAAGCTATGAAAGAAGAAATGGGGTTATTGATGGAAAATGATACTTGGAAATTGGTCCTTCTTCCATCAAACTATAAAGCATATGAAAATAGGTGGATGTACAAATTGAAAGAAGAGGGAGACAAAAGTGATACAAAGACAAATTAGTGGTGAAAGGATTTGATCAACAATATGGTATTGATTTCATAAAAAAAATTCACCTATATGGTGAAAATGACTACTATTCGAGCAATGTTGGGTTAAGTTTTTTATTACGATCTTGAAATGGAGCAACTTGATGTAAAGACCACATTTCTACATGGCGATATGGAAGAAGATTTATATATGCAACAATCAAAAGGTTTCAAGAAAGAAGCACATAAGACTATAGTTTGCAAATTTGAAACATAGTTTGTCTGGGCTAAAACAAGCTATGTGACAATGGTACCTAAATCTTGATTCCTTTATGGCTAAAAAATAATTATCTCAGTGTGAATCTGATCCGTACATGTTTACTACAAGATTTTGGAGAATGATTAATTTGTGTTGTTGTTGTTGTATGTTGATGATATGCTAGTGATCAAAACTAGAATGAATATTGTTAGAAAGCTAAAACAATAATTAGCTAACAAGTTTTTGAAGAAGATCTAGGGGCTGCTAACAAAATTCTTGGAATGACAATCATAAGAGTTTGATAGAAAACATAATTAAAATTTTCACAAAAAAATTATATTGAATTTTTTTTGGAAAAGTTTCACATGAAGAATGCCAAAGCTTCCAACACTCCTTTAGCTAATTATTTCATTTTATCCTCCAAGTTGTGTCCTAAGATACAAGAAGAAAAATAATATGAAAGGAGTGTCTTATTTCTTTGTTTTCGGGAGCCTTATGTACTCAAAAATCTACACAAGACTCAACATTTCTCATACAATGGGAGTGGCCAACAAGTGTATGAGTAATCCTAGTGTTATCATAGATCTATACGCCCTTGTCAAGAGTGTGGACTCAAATGGTGGAGATCAACCTCCAGAGAGGGATGGTTCCCTTGGGACTTCACCTAATCTAACCTATGCTACTACTTCTTATAGAGAAAAGAGAGAAGGAAAACATGGAATGAAACCTAAACTCTAATAAGGTAATGCACCAAAATGATTTCAAACCTATACTATAGTTTGGACTCACAATATGATCAAATAGAACAAGTTGTTTCATGCACGACTCATGTTTCTACATATGTATGCATAAGTTCTTTATAAGAAGGTTGGAACTCAATAGCTTTAGTTGGCTAGGTCAAACCTCCTTAGGCATCCAAAATAGATATCCCTACTTCACAGCCCCTAAAAATTCTCCAAAAAAATACTTAAGTGAAGAAAAAGTATTTCCTTGACCTTGCCTATTAACCAAGTCCCATAAAATATTCCTAAATGCTTGTAAATGCTCCAAAATTGGGTCAAACTACCTCCTACATTCCCTCCATCTATTTTGTAACTCCTAAAACTACCTAGATGCTTGGAAGAAAGTATAACTAACACCACCTTTGCAACTGCTCATAAACTCCCTCTTGCATGATAATAGGGCATGTGGGAAAAGATTTGAAATAGTCCAATTTTTTTTGAAAGAGGTAGGATATTCTTAAGGGGTAAAAAATTGTCAAAGATTCATTTCATTTATGCTTATTTTATCCCTATATTTTACAAAATATAAATACTATCATCTGCAAACTTGTAGCCATCTTTTTCAACTCATATGATCCTTTAAACTGAATTTGCATTGTTTAGACTCATGTAGCATTGTGAGAGAAAATATTCTCAAATTGTTATGACTCTCCACTTGTGAGACTACTTCCCACTTGTTTCATTGCTTTAGAGGCAACACCTTCCCATGGAATTAGTGTCAAAAATATGAAAGGAGATGGAATTACAAGAAAGTGTTTTTGCTCACTGAAGTACTCGCGTCATACTACGAGAGTAAACAAAACTAACAAATCATAGATAAGTATGAAAAATCATGAACACACATTGCACAACAAAATAGTACTTCATTTATTATTCATGGTAACCAAGTACAATTAGTCATACTAGAATGTAACATCTAAATGTAACATGTCACATAATATCATAAGTACCACATCATGTCTCCCAACTATATTGACTCAAGTACAAATAGCCGTTGGTGGTGGTTGAGGAACCAACCATCATGACACTTCATGATAACAACTAATCACTAGTCAGAGAATTAGTCTTGATAAAAGCATGCTCTTGATGTATTCAGTCATAGTTGGTCATCGGTTATATTCAATCATAGTTGGCCACAGTTAATTATATTTAAATAAGACTATAGTTAGTTTACAATATTTCATATACTTTTGTACATGTTTTGGGAAGATTAATTCCATGAATGGTGATTAGTTGTTGTCATGAAGTGTCATGATAGTTGGTTCCTCAACCACCACCAGTGGCTATTTGTACTTGAGTCAATATAGTTAGGAGACATGATGTGGTACTTATGAAATTATTTTACATGCTATTACATTCTAATGTTACATTCTAGTACAATTGATTTACTTACCACAAATAATAAATGAAGTACTATTTTTTATTGCAATGTGTATTCAGGATTGTTTGTACTTGTCTATGTTCTATTAGTTCCATTTACTCTCGTAGTACATCATGAGTAATCCAATGAATAAAAATTTGGCATTGTTTCCTAAGTGAATCCAGTAAAAATCCAAACAGAAGAATGGTGTTGGGTGATCCCATAATAGTGGTTTACAATTTTTGGCCAAACTGGACACTGAAATTATTATTTTTAACTAAATCTTCACAGTTGGGCACCTATAGCGGCTAAACTGTGAGGAATTTCAAGATGGTGCAAACTAGAGTCTCATCAAATTTTGTCTGTAGATTCTAAAAATATTTTTTTCAAAATTTTTGGAATCAAATTGCACTTCTTTTTCCATCTCCCACAAAAGATTTTTTCTCAACATTTTTAAAAAGACACATAAATGCATAACTTTTTACCATGAAGGATAAAATTATAATTCTTTCAAATTTATATTTGTAACTCTGATATCTAGTGCTTGACTTAGTTAGATAGTTTTTATCAAATTATTTTCCTTAATCAAGTTTCAAAGGAATATGTAACTTTTTTGTATATGTCAAAAATTTATTTTTGTTGGATCAAGGACTTCAATGTGTGCACCTATATTTTTAATTTTTTTGATAATCTTCTATTTTTCCACATGTGAAGAACAAAGAAATTTATTTTCGATGAAAACCTATGTTTAATAAAACTTAAAAACAAATACATAACAAAACCAAAACATATTAAAATTATATTCATTGGATAGGTTGTTCTGAGGAATACCATAATCATTTGAAATAAATTTTAAATGAATTCATTTGATCCCCCAAAATCTAAATCAAAAGTGATTTTTTATCAGCATTTTGATAGGTGTAAAGGAGACACATTTATAGGTATAGTTTAGAACTAGCGAGGTTATATCCAAGGGGGTTTGATCTAAGGTGATTTGATCAAACCCTCTTCAATTGGAATCATTAAAATGGAACTTTTTAAGGCTTAAATCATTATATTTTCTAAAAATATTTGATTTCAGCTAAAATTCGTTCCTCTCAGGAATTGTAAACCACTATTATGACAACACCCTGTTGTGATGGGGTAGCTGACCGAAGGGCCAGTACAAGCAAACAAGGATCATGAACATGCTCTGATGGAAGACCTACGCAATCTGTTGGAAATATCATTAAAGGACAACACCTATAGAGGGAGGCTCTTAGGAAAGAGATCCCTCAGTCAGTCATTTGGGATAGATTACACATCAAGCAAGAGGTCGACAATCTCCTTGCCAAACTGTTAAGATTGATAGTGTGGGGTATTTGTAGGATCATCATGGAAAAAATAGGCCCTTAAATGGTGAAAAATTAAAAAAAATTAGAGTTAGGCAACTTGATGGAAAAATTTGAATAAGTTATCTGTATTATTTGGGTATGTGCAGGATTATGATGGGCCAAAAAGTGGTGATATGATGCGTATGTGTAGGGTATGTGCTGACAACTTTTTTGTTACCCAAAATTGATGAAACAAAAAAGGGTTTTTAAAGGAGATTCTCAGCTTTCCACCAATATAAATTATGCTTTATTTTGAATTTAATTAATAATTATTATTTATTTTCTATTTGAATTATGACTAAAGTCGTGGTTGATAGGATGATTGAAAAACACCTATAGCTTTCAAACGGTATCACAATTTTTGAATCCAAAACATGTGTCACATTATATGATTTGCATACTATAGGATTAAAATTAAAAAAATTGAATTTCATGAATTTTTTACCAAATTAAGGTGGTCATAAATACAATTTTTTATATTTTTTAAAAGATGTAATAAAAAAATCATAATTAATTATTTACTTGGAAAAAAATTACAAAAAAAATATGCATCACATTGGAACATAAGTCCTCTACTTATATCTAAAATATTATAAAAAAATATTATCATTTTATTGTGGTTAAGGTGGTCAAACAGACACCTACTTATTTTTTCCATGAAATTTAAGTACTACTACATTGAAATTTCAAATTTTCACCAATTAAATTTTTTCTTTTTAAAATAAACCTAGTAGTTTAGAAACTAAATTCAATTTGCTACATATTCTATTATTACATATTATTGAAATCATATAGATAAATTATTCAATTTTTTACGTCAAGTTGCCAAACTCTGATTTTTCTGAATTTTTTGCCACTTAAGGGCCTATTTTTTCCATGATGATCCTACACACCCATTTCAAAAATATGTAAGAATAGAATCTATAGCAAATTGAATGGAGTTGCTAAACTACTAGGTTTATTTTTTAAAAAACAAATGTATTTGGTGATAATTTGAAATTTCAATGTAGTAGTATTTAAATTTCAAGGAAAAAAATAAGTGTCTATCTGACCACCCTAACCACAATGTGATGCTCATGTCCCAATGTGATGCATATTTTTTTTTTAAAAAATTCCAAATAAATAGTTAATTATGAATTTTTTATTACAACTTTTAAAAAATATAAAAACTTGTATGTCTGATCACATTAACTTTGGTCAAAACTTGATGAGAGATATATATATTTTTTAATCCTATAGTATGTGAAGTGTAGAATGTGATGCATGCTTTTAATTCAAAAAATGTGATACCATTTGAAAGCTATAGATGTTTTTCAATTAGCCTGTCAATTAGAACTTTAGTCATAATTCAAATAGAAAATGAATAATAATTATTTATTAAATTCAAAGTAAAGCATAATTTATATTGGTGGAAAGTTGAGAATCTCATTTAAAAACCCTTTTCATTTCATCAATTTTGGGTAAAAAATAAGTCGTTAGCCACATACCCATCATATCACCACTTTTTGGCCCATCATGATCCTGCACATACCCTCTACCACTACATTATCTTCCACAATCTCCAGACTAAGAGAGATTAGGAATAGAGAAGGAAACAAATATTGCAATAGTATGAGAGAACTAAGTGGGAAGAGGAGGAATGAATACAAGATGATGATGTAGGCCTAGAAACTAAGGCTCATACAATTAGCAATTAATGCCCATACGCCTTGAAACAAGGAGAAAAATGAAGTATTGAGAGGGAAAGAAACTAATGAGGAACAAGTATGGAGATCATTAAGACTCAAAGAGCAAGAGAACTGACAAAGGAAATTAAAAAAAAACCACTGAAGGAGTAGACGAAGATTGGAATGAAACAAACCAAAACATTATCTACCCTAGTGGTGAAACTGATGAGAGGAAATTTAGAACACCATATAAAATAAAATAAAATGATAATGAAGTGATAGAAAAACTTGAAAAAGAAATACATCGTATGAGATAGCTCTCCATATTAGAAAATGAAGGGCTGAGAGTTGGAAGAACTAAACCTAAGACCATAGGGTAGAGGGAGTACTAGATCAAAACCTAGGAGACTTAAGGTATAGAGGACATCGATAGGGGACATGGGGAAGACTCGTACGTGGATGAGAGTGCAAGTGATGCACCGAGACATAGTGGGAGAACCAGTCCAATTAGGTCCAGCACACAAGGAGGACATTGGGGAAGGATGGTGACTCTACCATCTGAGAGACAAAAGCTACTAAAATTTATGGGGAATGGGTCAGAAGATCTAGTACAAAACAATAAGACGTGCACGACAATATGGACAGCCAACGGGAAAGATGATGTGGACTATTGGCTAAAAGCATTTCCAATGACACTAAGGGATAGTGTCATCGACTGGTACATAGACTTGGACCAAGTACATAGGGAATCACAAAGATTACTTAAGAAGGTATTCCAAGATAAATTCAAACTCTTGAGGGATGATAGTGAAATTATGGTGGATATCTACAATACCAAGCAATGGAAGCACAAGAACTTTTGAACCTATAATTGAAGACTCAAAGACTTGTTGGGGAAATTGGAGGCTTAGCTGGCCGATGGGCTAAGGAAGTGATGGTTCATCAAAGGCTTGCTTTCGTCACTGAGGAGAAAAATTAAAGTCATACCTCCATTGTCATATGACATAGCGTACAATCGGGAGATGGACATAGAGAATGAAAATAAAACATCCTCCTAAGGGAAAAGGAAGATAGACGATGAGGAGAGTAGAGATGAAAATATTGATGGTGAATCCAAAACTATACAAGCACTAAGGAAGGACATGATGAGAATGATGAAATAATTTAAGGTTGACGAGGAAAGTATGAGGGAGGCCAAAGAATTGTGGTGTACAGATTATAAGAGGGAAGGTAACACAAAAGCAAGATATAGTACGATGGTAAAGGAAGCAATAGAAATCCAAGAGGCAAGATACATTACGATGGTAAATGAAGGCCCATGATACAATGTTGGAAGTGCAATGAATGGGGCCACTTTGCCAGGGAGTGCTAGAATGGTCAAGGTTTAGGGGGAATATTGTGCAAGTGGTGTGGACTAGGTGACCATGAAGAAAATGAATACCCCAAGCTAAAAGGCATCCATATGCTGGAGTTGGAGGAGCAAGAGGTACTAGCTATCACCAGAGCACAAGTGAAGAAGGCCACCTACCTAGATCCATGTACAAAAAAGAAAAGAATGAGGGAAGCAAAAGCAAAAGTGGAACTGGCAATGACGAAGGAAAAGAAAACACCTTTGGAGAAACTAGGAACCTCTCGATGGTCGGAGGTAGAAACCAACATAGTAGGAAAGGTACTATAGACCACTATACCAATAAAAGTAACTGACCTTCTGCACACTTTTCCATAGTTGGGACTGGCAATCACAAACATTATTGTCAAGGATGGCAAGCAACCACGATCGAAGGATCATAGGAAAGAATTGGTGCTAGAACCACCACTGTATGGTGAACAAACCATCGATCCAATACTGTCGACGACAAACATTGGGAAGATGTCAGGAGTCATGTAGATGGAGATCAGAGGGAAAAATTTGACAAATACTATTGGGGTATATGCAATATCATGATGGGACAAAAAGTGGCAATATGATGGGTATGTGTAGGGTATGTGGCTGAAGACTATTTCTTTACCCAAAATTGATGAAATAAAAAGGGTTTTTAAAGGAGATTTTTAGATTTCCACCAATATAAATTATGCTTTACTTCGAATTTAATAAATAATTATTATTTATTTTCTATTTGAATTAAGATTAATGTCCTGATTGATAGGTTGATTGAAAAACATCTATAGCTTTCAAATGTTATCACATTTTTTTAATCCAAAACATGCATCACATTCTATGCTTCATATACTATAGGACTAAAAAAAATTAAATTAAATTTCATGAAGTTTTGACAAATTTAAGGTGCTTAGACATACAAGTTTTTATATTTTTAAAAGTTGTAATAAAAAATTCATAATTAATTATTTACATGAAAAGAAATTACAAAAAAATATGTATCACATCGGGACATGATTCCTCTACTTATATCTAAAATATTGTTAAAAAATATTATCATTTTATTATGGTTAGGGTGGTCACATAGACACCTACTTCTTATTTTTTCCCTGAAATTTAAGTACTATTACATTGAAATTTCAAATTTTCACTAAATAGGATTTTTTAAAAATAAACCTAGTAGTTTAGAAACTATATTCAATTTGCTACAAATTATATTCTTACATATTTTAAAAATAATATAGATAACTTATTTAAATTTTTATGTCAAGTTGCCTAACTTTGATTTTTCTATATTTTTTGCCACTTAAGGGCCTATTTTCTCCATGATGATCCTCCACATACCCATTGTCGATGGAGGATCGAGAGTGAACATACTACCTAAAGACACATGGAAGAGTCTCAGAAAGCCAACACTCTAGTCACCAACATTACAACTAGTGGGTGTAAGTCAACACGACATTAAATTGTTGGGGACATTGATGGCATAGAAGGTGATGATTGGGACACAACCATTCCTCCTAAACTTCATAGTCATCCCACTAAAGAGGAAGGCATATGATGTGTTGCTCGAAAGAGGATGGTTGGTGGCAAGTAGAGGGTATGTGCAAGATCATGATGGGCCAGAAAGTGGCAATATGTAAGTGATATGATGGCCCATGTGGCTAACGACTTTTTTTTACACAAAATTGATAAAACAAAAAAGGTTTTTAAAGGAGATTCTCAACTTTCCACCAATATAAATTATGCTTTACTTTTAATTTAATAAATAATTATTATCCATTTTTTATTTGAATTATGACTAAAGTCCTAATTGATAGGTTGATTGAAAAACATCTATAGCTTTCAAATGATATCACATATTTTGAATCTAAAACATGCGTCACATTCTATGCTTCGTACACTATAGGATTAAAAAAGGAAAATTTTAATTTCATGAAGTTTTGACCAAGTTAAGGTGGTTAGACATATGAGTTTTTATATTTTTTTTAAAGTTGTAATAAAAAATTCATAATTAATTATTTACTTGAAAAATATTATAGAAAAATATGCATCACATGCAGAAATGAGTCCTCTACTTATATCTAAAATATTATTAAAAAATATTATCATTTTATTGTGGTTAGGGTGGTCAGACAGATACCTACTTATTTTTTCCCTGAAATTTAAGTACTACTGCATTGAAATTTCAAACTTTTACTAAATAGATTTTTTTTTAATAAACCTAGTAGTTTAGAAACTACATTCAATTTGATATTGATTCTATTCTTACATATTTTTGAAATATTATAGATAACTTATTCAAATTTTTACTTCAAGTTGCCTAACTCTGATTTTTTGCCACTTAAGTGCCTATTTTTTGCATGATGATCCTGCACATACCCTAGAGAAAATTACAATTGGAAAAGAAATACACTATATATAGAGAATGATGGGAGGAAGTACATGATCGACTTGAAGAATCAAGCCATTAGTGAAGAACTAGCATCTTTTGAATTAGAATCCAACAAGGGAGAGTCAAACATGGATGAAGGTAGGAGAGTAATGGAGGAAAACAATGAGGGTATACTTGAACTCAAGAGTTGCTCAAAAGATGAGACAAGTTCATTGAATGACCTATTTCATTGGAAAATGGAGGATTACGAGGTGTTCCACCAAGAATGTAACATGCTGCAGATCAGAGAAATCTAGGAAGGAGAGGAGAAGAGCATGTCCAACCAGACACTTCTGACTGAGTACAGAGAGTGCAAAGAGAGAGTATCCAAAATGGATGATACATTAGCCAAAAAGTTGGAACGTGAAAAAGTATGAGGTAGAGAGAGAAAGTCAAAAAAAGAGAAGGGGGGAGAGAGAAAATGAAGATGAAAATTATAAAAGGAAAAAAATGAATAAGGAAGTGTCGAAAATCGAAAAAATGAAAGTGGGAGTTAGAAAATAGAAAAAAGGAGGAAAGTGGAAAAAATGAAAAGAAAGTAAAAAATTCAAAAAATGGAGAAAATGAAAATGGAAAAAAATAAAGAAAATTTTGAAAAATAAAGGAAAAGTTGGAAGTTGGAAAAAATGAAAAAAATAAAATAGAAGAGTTAAAAATTTCAAAAATTAAAAAATTAGAAGAAGAAAAAAGTGATATTAAAAAATGAAGTGGGAAATATTGAAATGAAGAATAATAAAGTGACAATATTATTCATGGGAGGGGCCACATGACCATCAATTGAAGACAAGGCATTAAAAAAGACTAAATTAAATTGGAAAAGGTTTAAGTTGTACATCGTATGAAAGAAGCAAGAGGTGAAAAGTGTGTTGAAGGGAGCCAAGGGAAGTAACATTATATGCCAAAAGATAGTGGATACCACCCAAAACCATATATATGTACAAGAAATTCATACATCATAAGAAAGACTTAAGAAGGTGAAGTCAAGGTCTCTAAAAAGTGATGAAAGTGCAAAATAAGAGTCAACTATACAAGAGGAGAAAGAGCTGGCTGTATGAAGAAAAAAAGAGTTGGAGCTAGTCGTACGAGAGGAGAAAGAGTTGGTCGTACGAAGGGAAAATGGGTTGGCTATACAATATAATAAGAACATTGGTGTGTGCTACATCGAAGGAATTAGTGTACTATTGAAGAAAAGCAGTGGCGTACGGTTTGGAAATTCAAATGGATGTTTCGTATGAACAAATCCGTACACTATCATACGAAAAGTTGAGAAGTGTGCAAAGAAATCAATCTCCTACAGAAGATAATAAAGGTGAGTTTGTACATGGAGACAAGCAAGAACGTGTGAAGTAGTGAAGGCATTCTAGTACAAGAATCAAAAGGCATTGAGCAGAGGACTGTATGACATTCAGTACATCATATGGTTGATTGTTCGATTGGAAGCATTGTGAAAGGAAGACACAAATCTATATGATGTGGACAAGATAATATCACCCTACAATCAATGATCGTATAGTTAAGCAATCCGAAATGTTTAATTTTGGGCTCGATCAACCTTATTTGGAACTTGTTGAAAACTGATGAAAATGATGTATGTGATGCAACTTGGTGTGGCTTCAAAATTCTTAAATTGGTCTTAGCAGGGACACTGCCCCTTGACCTTTCCCTATATCATGAAAGGAAGCACGCTAGGGACACTACCCCTAGACCCCGCTGGGGGCGTTGCCCCTAGACCCCATTAGATTCAATTGAATTACCAAATCCTAGTGCAACTAGCCACCACATTAAAGCAAGAGCAACCAGCCAAGAGGATCATAGGTATGCATTCAGAATGCAAAGGAAAATTACTCCAATATTTTATCTCACATGGGTGGTCAAGATTAGAGATGCTCAAGCCTACCAGGAAAGAGATAGTGGACTACATTCAAAAGTTAGAAGAGTAGTTGGATGTTGAGCACACTCGAAGAGACATTTCCCAAGAGGGAGTGAGTATTGGCCGAGAGGTACCCCCATTTTTTTCGTCATCTGGAAGATGACTACTTTTGTGGGGGGATGATGTAGTCAGTCATAGTTGGTCATTGGTTGTAGTTGGTCATAGTCAGTTGCAGTTAATTATATTTAAATAAGACTATAATTAGTTTATAATATTTCATATACTTTTCTACATGTTTTGGGAAGACTAATTCCCCAACTGGTGATTAGTTGTTATTATGAAGCATCGTGATGGTTGGTTCCTCAACCACTTCCAACAAAAATTTGTACTTGAGTTAGTATAGTCAGGAGATATGATGTGGTACTTATGATATTATGTTACATGTTACATTCTGATGTTACATTCTAGTACGGATAATTGTACTTGGTTACTATGAATAATAAATGAAGTACTATTTTGTTGTGCAATATGGATTCATGATTTTTCATACTTGTCTATGTTTTGTTAGTTTTTTTTACTCTTGTAGTACATCATGAGTACTCCAGTGAGTAAACACTTAAAACTTACATTATTGCATTCTTCTATTGGTTGATATCTTTCAAACTTTTTATACTCCTACTAAGGCCTCTCTTCAAATTCTATTTAACCATAATTCTTTAGCCATGCTTGGAAAAGCATCTATCACTTAAATATCAATTGAATTCTCAGAGATAGTTTGAGGAAAAATAAATTCTCAGAGAACAATAGCATAGATTGTAGAGACAACCTTACCTTACATGCAAACTCTGTGCAACAAGTCTTTACAAGGTCATTTCCTTTTGCTTCATGACCACCACATCATCATCATGTCAAACTATCAACTGCTCTTCTTAAAACTATCATTTATAGACCATGGAAGGATAATAGTGCATACTGCCATCATCAAGAAATTATGAACCTTGTGCACTATTCATGCAAAGGTTCCTTTAAGCACTATCATAGACCATTCTTCACTTGAGTTGGAAGAAAGATGACTATCATAAGAGTCTTTGCAACTTGAACATGAAAGATTGTTATCTTATTTTTGAACTTGGTTACTTCCATAATCTATGTTAAGTGTTTCCATGGCAATGCAAACCACTCTAAACGATTGGTAGGGCTTGCATTTCCATGATATGTTGTCACCATAAACCACTGTAGAAGAAAGGACTACCAACCATAAGCACAACAATACCCTCTTCTAGTTGGGTCCTTCTCCATTAGCATTTTTATCTCTTTCCTCCTTGATGACATCAGACAAAGTAACAAAAAATATGTGGATCATCTTAACCATGAATTGAGCCAAGCCTATGAATTTTCTCTCCAGTTTAGCAACCTGGTCCTGTAACACAGCAGTGTCCATGCTCTTACCCTTCCCACTCAAGATCTCCACTTCCCCATCAGCTTTGGGCTTAGAGGAGTGAGTAGAATCCTCCTTAAACCCCCTATTCATGTCCAAAAAATTGTTAGTGCCTTCCACAAACCCTTCATCCATCTCTTCAACAACGTCTTTTTTCCTTTAGTTCTACCACCGGTCTACTCTAAGTCACTGGAAATTTCATCAACCAGGGTATCTACTTAAGACTTTTCTAGTCTATGGGACCTCCTGACACTAGTTTGTTCCAGCTCCACTTCAAGACTCGCAACCACCATGGTATCACCATTGGAGTCTTTTTCCTTAGTGCTCCTACCTTCATTGTTAGAGGGTGGTAATATCATTGGGCTTTGAGAAAAAAATTTCCCCTTCTTCTTGGCAATGGGTCTATTTCCTTCTTGATGGGTTTCTTTTTTAGCTCACATAACCCATCTATCACATTCAACTGGGTTATATCGTCCATAATTTTCTTCTTTTTAGAAGGGGGTTTGGGCTTAAGTTCAGAAATGGGCTCAATTTCAGGAGTGGGGGTTTTCCTCTTAGAACCCTTAGAGGCAGTAGGAGAATTAATAGGGGCCACATTATGGGTTTGAGTTACTCAACATGCAAAGTAGAGATAGGTTTGGGAAGACACATGGCAAGATAAAATTGATCGAGCCTAGAGATTAGGCCTTGATGTAGAGGTAAAGGGGGTGTATCATTTAGGTTGAGAGTGACAGCCTTGAGGGTTTCTTTAACTGAATTTTCCAGAGAGGTGAGTAGAAAAAATAGAAAGCTACTTGGGTCATCTTGTGCCTAAAATGGTTTAACAATGACAAATGGTTAAAATTAAACACCTTAAACTAGCTTTCTAATGTAACATATTTCATTAAAGCTAAACACACCTTGTCCCAAGCTTGTGTTGACACCTCGTGGTTGAAACTAGACTACTTCTGAACCGACTTCTTGTCATCTTTGGAGAATGCATTGAGACTCTCTAAGTCTTGCATTTTGATGTGTTTTTCATATTTCTTTCCATCACAAGAAAGCTTCGTTGCCTTTCCAATAACCTCTTCATTCACCTCAAATGAGATGTCACCCATGGTGACCCTCCTCTCCTTCCAAGAACTAGCAAATTGGGCCGACAAACACTCATCGTGGACCACAAGATTCTCCAAAAGCAGCAGCAGATGACCCTCATTACAAATATGCCAGGTAATGGGGTCCCTTCGTTCAACTCCTTACAATTATCAAGCTCAATTCTATCTCTATCTCCACCCATCGCAACCCATGACACACAATAGTAGACCCAAAGAAACAAAGTTAGCCATAAAAGTGACTGCTCAACTTGTCAATTTAGCCTTTTTAAAATTGTCATACCTTTGCCAACCAGGATAGTAAGGAGTAATTAAAGCAACCTATCTTTTACACACTTTAGTGGTCATTTCCGATGACGCCAGCTCCGCGGGGCCATGATTATCACAAAAGAGCCATAGAGTAAGCCAATTGTTAATTAAAACTAGATAATTAGTATCTCTTTCATCAAGGGCCATTTTAAAGTTACACATTTCCCCATGCCAGCTAGTTGTAGGGGGGAAATGTAGACAGTTAGTGTTCGGATTTGGGTGGGGAAAAATATAGATAGTTAGTGTTCAGGTCTGGGTGGTACTGATATTTTGTTGTTAATGTGTTGTGTCTGTATCCTATGTCCATTGTTTTTGTTATAGACTTTTTGATAATGTTTTGAACTAGTTCATTTTTTACCCTATAAATGTTGCTTATATAATAAAAAACAATATCCTCTTTATTGAGTCCTGAACTCATTCATATGAGAAATCTAAAACAAGGCTCAATTCTTGCACTGACTGGTTATGATAGATAACAGCAGAAAGAAAAAACAAACACTTGACTCGGGGGAAAAAAGAACAGAACAAAACAATATTTTTCAGGCTCGCAAAAATTGTTTTATTTATATGTATATATAAAAGACTATCCCAATACAGAGATTGCATAAAAAAAACATAGAAACTAAGTATATAGTAAAGCATGCACTTGACATGTGTTATTAGCTACGTTGGAAGAAAGACGGCTACAGAGAAACCAAAAAAAGACTAAACATTTAACAACAAACGCTGCATATAACATGCATTATGCAGATGACTTGCAACAATTAAAAGGAAATTGTAATGCATGTTGTGCAGGGAGGTAAAAGATTAGCATGCATCAACTGTCAACATCGTAATTCCTCTTCTCCATGCAATGCTGAGAACCTTTCTGCAACCCACGTATCATGTGGAAAATTGGGTATTACAAAGAAGTTTCTAGTATCAAGATGACTGTACATCATTGCTAGGGTATACTCTAGAAACAACACATCTGCTCATCAAAATGTATGCTACCACTCCAAGATAAATGTGCTTCCAACCATTTGAATAGCGCATTTCCTAAAACTGAAATGAACATCTATGTGTAGAAGTACACATGCAACGGGAATTCAAGTAGACTAATTCAGAGATTGTCTACCAATTCATTCAAGAAGCTATTGTTTCTTGCTAGCCCAATAACAATACTTGTTAAAATTTCATAGGTCGCCCAAATAATGATTAGATTTTATGATTTTGGATAACTGTCTGCCAGATAATTTAATTAACCAATAACACATTGGAAGCGTAAAATTACACAAACATAAAACAAACTTCTGTTTCCCCACACAAATTCTCAATGTTCACTTCATTTGTTATCTAGATTGTCTGCTGAAGTATTTTTCCAGTTGCATCATTTGGGGTTCCAAAAGCATGAATGAGTTGTTGCAAGCTGCTGCATTAGTGTATTTATTTCTACTACTTGATCTAACTCTAATTCAAGATTTCATTGTACTGCAACAATGGACATGACAAGATATGCATTTTCCGTCTTCTAGTGCAGCCATTCATGCAAATGCTTTCATTCTGGTAATATTATGGTTTAGCTTCTCTAAGTCCATAGCTTGCATTGTCTATTTCATATACATCTGAATTCCTATAGCTCTTCTAGCTTGCTTTCCTTCATGTTCAGCCAATATTTGCTCTCGTATTTCCTCTTGAAACTATCACTATTCATTTTTTTGCCCGACCACTATCCTTTACCACTGCTCTTGGCTACTCATGCCCATTCTTGGTAAATATGTGACTCTTCAAAACAGGTTATATAGTTTGTATTCTTTTGTAATGCTATGATCATGCTTCAATATTGCCAATATCTTCAACATTGCTGGCTTACTGACTATAGGTCCATGATGAGTGGCCTGAAGTGTGACCTAAAACTTTGGTGTAAGGGTTTTCTTTGGTGGAATAAACATTGCTTGTATCGACAGGGTAATATTCAACCATGAGATACAATGAATGTCTTATCCAATGCACCCAAACCCTTGGTATACACAAAACTTTCTTATGGTTGTTTCACACATTATTTAACAGACTTACAATGCACATATAAAACTATACAAGGGTTTAAAGGATCAGAGGCACTAATACCTTCAAACAATGTTTTATAAACCTGATTGTCTTATAAACCTGATGAGTTGTGGAATGCAACCATGTAGCACTCTGCATTCTTGAGACCTTTGAACACGCGGGAAGGATATACACGAACTCCTGAAATCTCTTACCTTTGTGCAACGTGCCAATTTCTCTTATCTAATATCTACAACGTGGGTCTTTGTCATGGCAGCAACTAATGTTTCCACACCTGGGTGTAGTAGAGAAAAGGTTTTTCAATGTTCAAACAATCTCTAGTAACTTTGAGGCAATGTAGCATGATCTTTTCTTTGACTCTGTAACGTGCCTTTCTCATGACAGCAACATATTGTCCATGCTTGGAATGGAGGGAGACCTCTTCAACGCCCTCAAGGACAACCTAAAAATTCTAAAAACATTCAACCTTATACAAAATAAAAATTCCCTCCTTTTTGATGAACGTGAACTTGAAGAATATGGTTTTTTTGATAATGCAAGACAAAAATTAATGGAAAATGTTTGAATTTGGCCTGGTTGTTGGAGAATGAGGTAATCAAGCCCAATAGTGAATGGGGTATTGAAGGTCATGAGATCATGTGCAAAGGCCAAGTCTGTGAAAAGAGTGATTCTTACCTCATCTGCTTGAGTAGTGAATTTTACTGATGACTGGGAACAGACAAAATCTATGATGAAACATGCTGGACCAGTGTGGAGCTTTGTAGGACTGCAAAAGTGATTGGCTGGGTGAGATTATAATATAATAATCTCATTAATTTTGTATTATCAACAAATGTCAAAATGATGTTTTCCTATCTATATCATTTATTTTGCAAATCCAAAATTTTATCCAATAATTAAATAGTTATGATATTTTTATTTTATGAAAAGATGTACTTTGTCTCAAAAACACTTGAACAAAAGGCTGCACATGAGTTTGCAGAGAAGAATAATGTTGATCTTATCACAGTTGCACCAGCATTGCTTGGGGGTAGATTTACGATGCAGACCATGCCTTCAAGCATTGAAGAATAATGTGGAGCTTTATAATGTCCATCTATATATGGAAATGGTCCTACGAAATTATTATATGTACTAACTCTAATATCTATGTAGCCCTACCAGGTTATTATATGTACTAACAAGAGAAATGTGGAAATGGTCCTATCAAGGTATTATATGTACTAACTCTAATATCTATGCAGCCTTCATGGCTTTTTTTTTTTTTAGTGTTCTTACAAAGAATGCAATCCTAGCTAACTCCATAAAAAAATTGAATAAAAGGCCATCCTAAAACCATCTCTTGTTAACTGAGGTATTATAAGCAGCAGTTGTTCAAGTGTCTAAATCATTGATGTGAATAATGGAAAAGTTGATTTCTACAAAAGAATATTCCTTGGAAAGTAGAATCACTTGAACCAAGAAGAATAGTTAATTCAACATATATAAATGTACATAAATGAATGAATAAAATATAAGTGGGAAGATAAAGTTGAGTTCCACAAGCATGCTATAAAATTTTTATTTCTTTAGATTGATGAAATTTTTTGGAGGGTATACAAACTAGGTAGGTGAGGGGTGAATTTATAAAAAAAAGAAAAGAAATAAATAGAGGTCTTTTCTTATAGACAAGAAGAGACCAATAATTACCTTGAGCATATGAACAAGATCTACAACAACAGTACTAGACCCCATAGAAATATTGTGATGGAGAAATATGGAATCAAACTAGTTAATGAATATTTAAGAACTAAGAATTAGTTGTAGCTGTATAGATTCTTTTTATTTTGACTTCATATAAGTGTTAAAGAGCATTTTTTGAGCACCTTGCAATGGATCTTGAAAGTTTGGGAGTGTGTTATTTGTGATTTTTTTACTTACATTTCCATTTGATCTTCTCGTTGGTTCCTTTGAATGAGGTACTTTTTGAGTTTGTGAAAAAATGAATGTAGATGTGGTTTGGTGTTTGAGTCATGGAAAACTTACATGCTTATCTCTAGTTTTATATGTTTGACATGGTTATAATGTGTGGTTGGATTTGTATATTACATTGCACAAGAGATATAAGTCGTGCAATTTTGAAGGTCATTTTATACTTATAGATTGTATAGATAACTCAAATGTGGGCTCTCTATACCCATTGATATTTTTTCAGTGTAGATATATATTTTGTTTGGTTGGCTTGGCTTGGTATCATTATATGGTAGAGAGGTCTTGTTACATGAGATTGTTGTCTTGTGGGACTTATACTTGACTATATGATGCAACACTTAAAAAATATGATCTATTGATAAAATAATATAGATATTTTAAATACATCTATCTATCTAAAAGATGGCATACAACAAATTCACAGCCAGCAATTCACCCACGGATTTCATGCCAACAATTCACTGCGGGAAAATTATATCAGTCTACATATTTTCGATAGATGTATTTAAGATAAAATAAAATAACTTTTTTAATTCATTTAAAAATCAATTTATTTTACTTTAAAATTATTTTATTTATCACATAATTGAAATATTTAACATCTTTTCTTTATTTTACAATAAACTATTTTATTTAATACATATATAAAAACCTTAATATCTTTACTTTAATTTACTATAAAACTATTTTAGTTTCCACTATTATTCTCATTGACAACAAAGAGAAAAACATATATATGGTATGAAATTCAGGCACCAAGAGAAACCATTTTTTTAATCAAAATTGAAATTAAAAAGCTGAAAATAACCAAGATTAGTTCAATAGCAGCTGGGGCTATAGCTATTTATCACCCTCTGTAACACCAGCGGGAGAATTGCAATCCAGTTCTAAATTGAGACAAAACAATCCATCAATCTAATCAAAAGCTATTATGTCAAGTAAAAATATATGGTAGATCATCTTTGGAACACAAAATAATGTATAACTTTTTTATAAAAATGTATAATTCTCTTATTATGTATCAAATATATTTAAACAATTTAATTGTATCTAAGAAGTTTTTTAATCTAAATCCTGAAAGTAGAAGAATGACTGAATAGCGAATTTAGATTGTATTAAAGAAAACCTGTTTTTTTTATTGAAAATAAAACAAAACATAATCTTTAAAATCAGAGTATTTCATTTATCTTTTGAAACAATAGAAACAATGTCACCCAGAAATCAAATTTTCATATGAGCTACTGAAAACTTATAGTATGTGTAGTCTCGAGCATTCCAAAAATATTCTCTGGTAAATGGTAACATGGGTAGCCTCCTCTTTACTGTAGTCCACCCTGGGTAGCCTGGTTCTTCTGTTGAAGGCTCGTACAATTTAAATACCATGTCCTCAGAAACATTTTCACTCACAAATATCTTGTCATACCACAGTTTAGCACACTCAACAAACTCCAGCCCAGGAGTAAACAATCCTATCACCCTCACCTCATTTTCACAAATATTATAATCTCCAAATTTATAACATTGAAAGAAATACAAGCTCTTATATTCAGGCACACGTAGATCGACTCTCTCAAAGTTTACGAATGTCCACAGCTTTGTGCAGGAATCATATACCTGTGCGTGCTCTGAATATGAATAATCACCTACAACAAAAAGCTTTCCATTTACAAAAGTAGTGCTACAGGGGCCTACATCTGTAGGCATGGGAGGAAGAAGGCTCCGCTGGTCTTCCTCTACATTATAAACTTCTGGTTCAAGGACCGCATTGTTATCTTTGTCTCTTCCACCAACAATGTAAATCAGTCCATTAATGGAGTCCAATGCACAGGAGAAACCCCAGCGACCCACGAGCATGTTGGTGCCTCCCTGCCATCTGCAAGAGCAAAAATCATAGACAAAAGTGTGTTCAAGGCTGGGAATGTTATCAAGTTCCAACCCCATGAATATCAATCTGTGACCGAAGGGAACACAGTGAGACTGGCCATATCGATAGTCCCATATTGATCCAGTTTCGGTGGGGATAGGAGGGAGTTTTCCGTAAGTATTGCTGGGAGAGTGATAGACAGTTAATTTGAAACAAGGCTGGCCACCTGATAGTTCAGGTATTCTGAGAAGATTCCCTGGAAATACCTCAACTATCACCAACAAATCCTCGGCCTCCCCAACCCTCTCTCTCTCGATAGAACAGGGGATTGCTCATCACACTCCTCCAACTTCTGCAGACAGCTCTGAGATTAAAGAAAGATGTGCAAGGCACCCTTAGCAAGCATTCTATACCAAGATCCTCTGGAAGCCCGGGAAATATCTTGCTTACCTCTCTCTTCACTGCAATTCTCTTTGACATTTTTGATAATACCAAGAATGAGTATCTTTCAATTCTCACTAGTAGCTAAGTAGGGAGGTTTACTCTCTTCAGTTCAAAATAATAAGAAAGACCACCACCAACTCCAATTCGTTAGTAATCGAATTTCTCCACTGTGCTTTCAACTATCCCTCTAAGTAGCTAAGTAGTATTTCGACTCAGATCGCTCTACGTATCAATAGCCCATGGATCTCTTTGATAATATGGAGCATTGGTGAGGGCGTGGAGGCCTAGATGGTGGAGGTTTCAGGTTACATTTTCCTACTGAAGGAGCTTACAGGGGAAAGCAACTTGGTGATTGGACTTGCAGTGTTGGTTCTGTCAGCTAGGGACGAAGTCCAAGAGAGAAGTGGGGATGGGGAAGAAGGTGCAGACACAGTGTCAATAGAGACTGAGGAGTAGTCTGTTGGAAGAATCTACTAATTTCTCCACTATTTTTGGTTGTCTGTTTCATAGGCTAAATATAGTTACCATTTATTTGCATGTTCCGTTCTGCTTTGCATGCTCTGTCTGCATCAAGTTTGTAACCGCTCTGCAGGAGTAACTACTTTCCAGAAGTTTCTATGTTTCTGAAAAGTCCTCTTTATATTGAGGCACCTTGGAATATTCTCTAGAATCAATCAATAGAATTATGAATGTTGTAGCATTCTCGTATGAATTATTTCTGTTTTGTTTGAATAATTTTATGTTTGTGCATTTTCTGCACCTCTTTCAAATTGGTATCAGAGCGTATGGTAGAAGATCCTGAAGATGTGGTGAGCAGAAAATTGTTGAAGAAGCCAGGTTATTAGTGTTTCTTTTTGCAGATCATGATTGGAGCTAGACTGTGAGATTTGAAGGAAAGAAGATCATGGAGATTGCTGGTAAACCATTATTTGCTTGGAGATTATTTGTTTCCGATGTGAAGTTATTGTCAAGGTGTTGAAGGAGCTGCCGTTACATGTGGATGTCGCAAGTAGTAAAAATTCTAAAGCTGCCGCTGCTTAAAATCAAAAGTGTCAAGACTGATCGCTATTTTGCAAAAGTTAGTTGCAGTCAAGGTGAAATAAGCAAACCAATTTTTTGGTAAGAAAATTACAGATTAAGAAGGAAGCAATAGTTCTTATGAAGCCGTAGAATTTAAATAAGGCAAACTATGGTTTAAAAAAGAATTATTGTGTTTAAAGAATCACAGTTGTTCAACCTAATTTCTCTTTTGGAAGTTGAATATTCTGTCTGTAACAGATCGCATAAGTAAGCTATTGAATTGCAATTTAGAAAGAGTGGAGGTTGGCGTTTTTTGTAGCAGAGATATTGTAAGGCCGCAGCCAAGGAAAATTACAAAATTTCAGATGCTGGAAAAGAGAGATCGCTGTTTGCAAATTTGAATGGGAGATCACTGATGGTAATGTTGCCAAAGCTAAGGTACTGTGTTTGAAAATTATTGATGTCAAAAAAGAAGAATGTGTCAAGAGGTTGTTGAAAGTTCTGATTTGTAAAGCTTGAAGAAAGGTTGCATTGTGAGATGGCAATTTGAAGGTGCAGGAATCAAGTATCGAAAGATTTTGCAATCAAAGAAGGTTAATCAAGTATATAAGGTGAGTTCAAATCTTTTGTTGCAATGGGAAAGCAAGGTAAAAGAGTGTTGAAAGAAAATGCAAATTTAGTTTCTGAAGTATATTTTTTAAATGAAGAATTAATGAAAGAGAGAAAAATATGGTTTGCATTTATGAATGAAAGGTCAGCAGAAAAACGTAAACTTTTAAATGAAATTGAAGAGAAAAATGAAGAAATCGGAGATTATGAGATAGAATTGAACACATTTCAAGAGGGAAATTTAAAGATGCTTAATGAAATCAATAAAATGAATGATGAATTAGAACAAAGAGGGAAGTTGATTGATGATTTAAAAGAGAAGTTAAAGATGTTTGATGAAGTTAAGAGAAAGAATGATGATTTGGAAGATAAAATAAAGAAATTAGAAGAAGAGAATAGTTTATACAAAAAGGAAATATAAGGATTGAATAAAGAAAATGAATGTTTGAAGGCAAAGAAATTGGTATGTGATTCTTACAATACATAAGATTTGAGTTTGTCATTTGATAAATGTGATTTTGCTAAAGTTGTTTGTGATGGAGATAAACATGACTTTGAGAATTGTGATGGTGATGTATTTGATTCTACAAATATTTCTAGTTGTTTTGATGATAATTCTGGTTTAAAACTGATGAAGAGAATGGGATATAAAGGTCGAGGATTAGGTAAGCATGAGCATGGAATGAAAGAGCCGATTGAACCAATTATGAGGCCTAAGTATGAAGGACTTGGATATGTGACAAGTAAAGGAAATAATACAGGTTTAACGAAATTTGTTAAAGAAATGGAATGTGTGCAATGTTGTCATTGTAATAGGAAAGGTCATACAAAGGATACATGTTGGGATCTACACCCATGTAGAATTTGTGGTTTGAGAAATCATTTAGGAAAGATGTGTTGGCAAAGAGAGGGAAAATCAATCTATTACAAGATGCATGCAGTTCAACTATGGATGGAATTACGAATCGAGTTGGCAAAAGGTTATAGGCATGTTGAAAAATTTATTCAAATATAAATGTTCATATGTCAAAGATGAAAGAAATCAATAGAGGTTTGTTGGTCTAGGAAGACATCGAGGAAGATGGAAATCTATAGATAGCGAGTCTACAGAAAAGAGGACTTCCTGATTGAAGTTTTGAAGATTTGAAGAAATTGAAAGACTGTCGCAATAGTGGGTGAGAATTGGAGATCAGTAGATCTTGAAGACAATTTGAAGATAGTATCATGCAAGAAAAGGATTCAATGAGTCAATATACTTGAAAGACAAAACTTGGAAAACAAATTTTGGGAATGAAAATACGTGGTCAAAATTAGTGGGGTGTGTTGGAAGAATCTACTAATTTCTCCACTATTTTTGGTTGTCTATTTCATAGGATAAATATAGTTACCATTTATTTTCATGTTTCGTTCTGCAGTTTGCATGCTTTGTTTTGCATCAAGTTTGTAACTGCTTTCCAAAGGTGTATCTACTTTCCAGAAGTTTCTATGTTTTTGAAAAGTCTTCTTTATATTTAGGCACCTTGTAATATTCTCTAGAATGAATCAATAGAATTATGAATGCTATAGCATTCTCATATGAATTATTTCTATTTTGTTTGAATAATTTTCTATTTGTGCATTTGTTGCACCTCTTTCATAGTCGGGGTCATCCAATACATCTGGTGGTGTCGAAGGTGGAATTGTAAATTGTTTTGTATTTTTTTATGGTCATGTATGATCATTAAACTTTGCATTTGGCCCCAGATAGGCCCCCTTTTTCCCTAAATTAACATATCAAAAAAGTATCTAAATACCCTCTTAATTGAACCCCAATGTACTCATCTTGTATTATACATGAAACAACTAAGGACTTCCACTTCTTGGGTAATATCTAGTCTAGTAAAAACCATAAAATACATCAAGATTCCAATAGCACTAGTATAAGGTACTCAAGCTTTATCCTTTATCTCACCAAAAAATTGAATGCCGCTCTACTAAAAACTTAGTTCCCATAAAAATAGGAACATACACTAAGTTACAAGTTATCATTTTGAACCCCTTCAACACCAAATCCACATACTTGATTTGGCCAAACTAAAGATTATTGTTTTCTATATCTCTTCTAATCTACATACCCAAGATTAACCTTTAAACCCTTAATTATTTCATCTCAAACCATGTTGGAAGTTGAGGCCCAAATTCACATAACATATCATCAATATATAATTTGATAACAAAGAAATTGTCATTTTCTTTATTATAATATATGTAATCATCCATTATGAATCTTAGAAATCTCAATCCAATGAAAAAGTAATCAATTTTTTTTTACCACATATTAAAGGTGATTGATTATAACTATACAAGTATTTATTTCACTTACAAACTAAATTTTCTTTACCTCTTTCAATGTAATGATCTAGATGTCTCATGTAACTTTATTCCTCAAAATCACCATGAAGGGAGGTTGTCTTCACATTCATATTCTCAACCTTAAAATTAGAAGCTACTACAATAGGTACTAAGAATTGAATGGATAATAACTAATAACTTGAGATAGAATCTCACCATAATCAATTTTCCCAACCTATAAATATCCCCTCACAACTAATCTCACTTTGCAATTCCCAACATTTCATTTAAAATTATATTTTTTTATCATCCATTTGCATCCAACAAGATTTTTCAACCAAAAAATAGGTACAAAGTTCCACATATCATTTGTCTAAATAATGCAACCATCTCCTCATCCATAGCCACTTCCTAGGAATCTACATCATCTATACCCTAGCCTCCTTCACAATGATAGGCTCATATATATTATTAATCAAAGGAAAAATAAAAATCCAATCAAGAGGCTTATACCAATCTAATTTTTTGTTGTGTCAAGTGGACTTCTTCAAGAGTTGAGGTGGAGGTTCAACCTCCTCTTTGGAACTATCTAAACTTTTTAGCTCTCTTCCTCTTATCTCCTCTTGGGCTTCTAGTTTTACCTTCTCAATTTTTGGGGTTAGTTGAACCGCATCCCTTTTGATCCATTTATAACTATAATACTATGGAATAAAATTTAACTTTTCTAAAGATAATACATACTATAAAAAAATTAACCACAAGATCCCAAAGCCTATAACCTTTTATAGTAATACCACAACTAATTATGATACATTTTATAACCTTATTATATAACTTGGACCACTTCTCTCTAGGAACATATGCATATTGCTTACAACCAAAGACTTGAAGATGTATCAATGAGGGATTATTTCCTATCTAAACCTCCATGATTATCTTGTAAATAAGAGTTGATGTAGTATACTTGTTAACTAAGTAACAAGTAGTGGCAACTACTTCTCAAAAATTTTGTTTCAAGATAGATACACTTAGTGTACTTTTATCCCTCTCCATCAAAATTTGGTTCATTATTTCTAGAACTCTATTATATTAAGGGATGTATTGAGTTATCTTATGTCTATCTTGTTGGTTACATGAGCTACAAGTCCCAAATCTCTAAGGATGAACAATCTCCCAAGCGTCAGTTGTGTCAAACCTAAGAAGAGTACTCCAATTCATATGCTCAAGTTAGGAAAATAAGGACTGATTACTAAGGTGGCTAAGACCTTAAACATATATTTCCTTTATTTTACTAAGAAGATACATCACAAATCGTTGTGAATATTGTACAACCATCTAGTTGACGAACTAATCAACACACATTGAAAAATGTACATTACACACATGTAGACACTCACTTTAGGTTAATTATGCCTTTAATCATTCACTCTTTAAAGATTACAATAGTTTATTACTAAGTTTGGAAAAATCCCATATAGTTTCAATCACAAAATACTATACCAAGATATAAAAATTATAAACCTATATTTTATAAGATTTTATCTACTATATTTCTCTATACCCCCCTTTTTTGTCCTCTTCAATAATGAAAATTATGGTCTTTATTCCCTATTTTAGGTTGTTCCCAAGTGGGAAACATGCACACTTGTAAAAATATCCTATAAATCCATGACCTTTGGCACTTGCAAGGGTTCCCATACATTTATTTTATTCTTTTCATCATTTTAGTACTTTGAAACAACCTTTTCCATGTCCATCTCTATGTGCACAAAGTATTAGGGACTACCCTCATTCAATCTATAACAACTCTAGATCATTAATGGAATTCAAAAAAGGTGAAGAGTGGGAAAAAAAAGTGCACTGAATCAAGGCATTAAAATATATACATTCAAGTTCTTGACAAGAGCAAGTGGGTGGTATGAAAGAATGATGCCTAGATCTACAATATATTTTATATTATTAATGCATATCAAGATATAGAGTGAAACAACATAGAGAAGCTGAATAAATCCATAGCAAACATCACCAATATATGGCATGGGAGTGATATAATAATGTTGGTGATTCTTTTTCCATAGAATTTGATCAGTTTTGTGAAGATCATGATATTAAAATAATTAAAAAAATTCATTTCACCCCTCAAGAAAATAGTGCAATAATAATGTTCAATAGAACAATTTTGGAGAGGGTTCACAATATTATTTGAACATTAGTTTGGGAAATCAATTTTGGATGGAGCTTGTTAATACAATTGTCTATTTGATTAACCAAAGTTCATCCTATCGATTGGATTTTAAACTTTTGAAGGAGAAGTGGCAGTGAAGGAGAATTCCATAAAGTCATTTGCGGGTATTTGGTTGTGAAAATTTCATTCATATCTGATAGGAAAAAATAATGAATCTTGATGCTAAGTCAAAATGGTATATTTTTATTGGTTACAGAGAGGAAAATTTTGATTACAGGTTGTGGTATCTAATTGCTAAATAGATTACTAGAAATCAAGATGTCATCTTCAATGAAACAGTAATGTCATGTTTATCAGAAAAAGGGAAGTTGATGAAAGAGTATGTGTCACTAGATGACATAACAGATGACAATGATATGTTATATGATATTCCCAACTTACAATATAGTAAAATATTGGCATAAAACATAATTCCTCATGCTCTACAGACCAATGCTACTACAAACAAGTAGGGAACTTATTATCTTTGCTTCCTATTACAAGCTTTGTGCCTAGTAAACAAAGCTTAGTGTAGGGTATAGACCACACTCCAACACAACATAGTCCATAGATGTTGTTAACCTCCTTACATGTTACGCTGCACCCTAACACTATTTTTTTCCTACACAAGCATTACCAAATCCCTTACAGCCCTCTCTTCCATCCTATGCATCCTTAAATATGTGATGACATTTTGATAAGTCATACTCTCTTGAATCACAACCTTTATAAACTCTAATTATATTGCCTTTACCAATTTTGATGAGCAATGGCCAAATCTAGATAAGAAAACATTATCTCAAACTTTGTTGGTGTATAAACACTTATCCTAAGTTGTTTATACTAACTTAATCATAGTTAGGCGAATTTATCACATGCTCTTTGATTATGTCAAAGAGGATAGTTGTTTATTCCACACATGCCCTTTGATTATGTCAAAGAGGTTAAGTTGTTTGGGAGATGTGTCAACTCAATGGATACCTCATGCTATTCCCATGGATAGTTGGCTATTCTCACCCACCACCTATCCTTGTATTGTGGAGAATTGGGTATCCAATATCTCATATTTATATCTTTGCATTTCTTAATACATTAAGTTGATTTCATTATCAGTCTCATACTTGATAGATGTCTTTGTAGATCTAGAGAAATCTACATGGTATCAGAACCATGCAAGTGAAAAGCTTCTTGTTTTAAGCATAATCAAGCACTCAGCCATTTCAAGGTTCAATTTTTGATATTTTTTAACAATTAGAAGACTGTACTAATCTTTTTTGTGTAGAAAAGTTGTAAAAAAAATTAAAATGTTTTTAGCAAAGGGCCTTTCAACCCTCTACCTATCTACCCATTTTGGGTACAATCTTCGTATTTGCGGGTTTTTCAAGGAGGTATCTCACCTACTTAGCCTCGATCTTCTCTTTCTTAGGCTCTATTAGCTCTCAAAAATGTAGTTTGAATGCCTCAAGAGGATGCCAATCTTCTGATACACTTTAGGGTAACAGACAAAGTCAAGAGAACTTAACCTTCTACTCTTTAGGTGCTGCTAAAACTAGGTGGATGTACCTATCTGAATGAAGAAGACTTAACTTATGATTATCTTTTTTGCACAATGATTTGTCCACAATGGCAGATGGAAGTGAACAAATGAAACCAAACTTGATAGCAATAGCAAAAGCAATTTTCTAATCTAAATCCTAAAATGCTCAATTAACAAATGTAAAGAAACTGAATGAATCAAATGATAAAATGCAAAGACCAGTGCCTTATTGGGTATGTAGAGTCAATGAAACAAAAATGGGCAACTTATTTTGGTAGAAAATCAAATTGTCAGCATATAATCTATTTATAACTTGTATAAACATGCAGGATTGTGACTACTAAGCTCTACTTTAATAATCCAGATGAATCTCCCTGATTACTGTGATCAACTAAAATGATTTAATCTCTTCTTGAGAGAACCAGTTAATTAACCACACAGATACAACAAATGTGCACTTATAAACTAAAAATAAACTTGTTATATCAATTTAAACAACTGGAAAGAATCAACTTGGAGACAACTGAGCAATACTTTTCAATAAACTCAATAGACAATTGACACCAGAGATAAACTGCCACACCAACTGATTTTCATTGAAATCGCCATTTGAAAACACGCATCATAGTCTCTGATAAGAGAATTCTACTCCACTGTATCCATCTCTAACCTACTATATCTATCTAAGATCTGATATCTCAATTACAATTGGGAGTGCATATTTATACACCAGCATCAGGAATCATATCGCTTCAAAATTCATGTTGGACCATCGTGGGAATCAGGCTTAAATCAAGTCAGCCTGCAACGGTCTTCAAACAGATACATGTCTGCCATAGTCTTTAAATTTCTATTATCCATCGGTGAAACAGTCGGCGAGACATATCGTATACTATGCCGAAGGAAATTCAATCATTGGTCACTCTACGTGCTTTATTCACTTTTGCCGTGACTTCTACCATCGGGGAGATGTCATATAGATTTTATTATGTTTCCTCAAAAGTCTCCTTTTGCCTCTTGTATGTCGCTATAACATTCTGGTATCGGAAAGACCTCACGTAGACCACATTGAGTTTCACTGAAAATCTTTGCCTGTCATGTATGTTGCCATAACAATCCGTTTGTTACACTAAAGTCATGGAGTAGTCTTATGTTCCTTTGTGTTTCACTGTAACAATGTGATATCGGGGAAGCAACATATCAAATTCATAATGTTAGGCCGAAAGTCTTTTATCATTTTCCAAGTCGCCAAGACAGGAGCACACTCTCATCGAGATATAATCTTCATTCACCTTCACCAAGACAACACACAATTAGGTAGAAGTCCCACAGAGTTCGTTGAGTTATATCGAAAGCCCTTTATTCATCTTATGTGTCGTTGTGACATATTGGCTTTCTCACCGATGCACCATTAGTCTTATACATGTCGCTATAACCTCCAACTATCGGCGAGACATCACGTAAATTATGTTATGTCACACCAAAACACCCCGAACTCACACCTTCATTTCGCTGAGACAATACCAACCTCTCGCTAAAAGCCACCCATTGGAATTTGTTAGCAAGACCCAACAGGTTCGCTATAACTTTATATCAATATCATTTTGTCTAACTGAAACAACCTTTGTTCGCTTAGTCAGTAAGACATTTAAAACTCGGTAAGACATTCCCCCGACATCCCTTTGGTTTGGTCGAAAAGAAACCCTGCGAGCCAATTGGTAAGAAATAAAGAGTTCGCCGTGACCTACCCCAATGCAAAGATTCACACCGATAGGCACATCATTTACTGGTCGGTAAGACAAAACATTCTCGCTGTGACATTACATCGACGCCCAAACTCTTAGCGATATATGTATCCTCCTATCGCCGAAACAATGAAACTGTCATGCCGAAAGATGCCTGCATGTAAACCTCAATCGCTGTGACACCAAATGAGTCTTGCCGATAGGCAACACAGACTCATGCAAGCAGAAATACAAAATAAATCGGGAATCCCTTGACCAACACATGCCGATATGAACCTAGAAGTGGAAATGCAGACCCGATAGATTTTATGGGAACTATATGGGCAAAAGAAATAGATGAAATATGCATACGGTAGGGCCAAATCAGGAAATTTATGAGTGAAAACATATGTGAAAGCATCAGATTTTTACAGTCCCAATAGGCTCATATTTTTTTTTTTAAAGGCCAATGCGTGGAAGATTGGCGTTGAATCCCTGAGTGTAAAGAGGTCGATGTGCAAGCCATAGCTTGGTCACACCTCTAATCACAGAGGCACGTTTTATTTCTGCAGACCCTTCGGTTTGTGGTGCAATCTCCGGTCACTGCTTTGTCCAAACTCAGGTTTCTGGTGTACCGATCTGCATTGACTGTTTTTACTGGTACAAGTTTTTTTTATGAACGACTAGGCTGTTTGTTGGCTCATTTGAGCTCCTCTACATTGTCCGCTAGATTTATTGTCACCAATGTGGATCGTTCCTCTGGCTGTTATTTCTTTTATCCTGATCACTAGTCAACATTGGCGTGCATCGGCTGTTTGAGGGATCTGTATCAGCCTGATAAACCATTCAAGGCAGCCGATCCAATTGGTACCGCCCAGCAAGAAAGCAAATTAGCTTGTAGATCGGGTCCATTCGCTGGTGAAGGTCGTCGCTTGCTTGAGGGGTTTTGAAGGTCACTTGGCATTTTTTCAATAGCGCCCATCGCCACCTGGAACCAACAACCCACCTTAGTAGTCTTCCACTGGCAAAGATGAAAACAGAGTCTGAATCCAATTTGCAAGATAGTTTGGTTGCATAAACACTTTAACTTTCTTTCACAGTCCACTTGTTCCAGTCTTCTGTCCTTCAAGTGCTTTGGTTGGTATAGCTGTTACCTACTAGAAGCCCTCAGGGCTTGCCACAGATGAAGAAGAAGCAGATACTTTGATTGGGGTAACTATTCTAATTGACATTGGGTTCCACCTGAGACGCAGGCCTGAAAGTGAAGGTGAAGGTGAAAAAGTAAATGAAGACGAAGGTGATGGGACTCTCCACAAGGCCGGAAGTATTTTGTGGTGCATCAACGATTTGAACAGCTGTTTAGATTTGATATCTGCAGCACTCCATTCAATTTCCAAGACCAAGTCAATGCATGTTTTCATTCATTTGAACGCCCTCGCACATGGTTGCTAGCCTCGCGGCTGTAGAAATCACTCCACTAGTGGCTTGTGCATTTATTGACCTATGTAGAGGCCAGTCAAAGTTAATGCATTAACTGGCATCCCAAGCTAGTTTATTTTATGTCCTCCAATAGCTGCTCTTGTTTCAACATTTGTTATTGCCATTTTTTCAAAAAATTTGGCAAGTGTTTATTGGTTCACTCTTGGATGAGAGTTGATTGGTTGATGAGCAATTGTGTATGATTTCGTGCCTTTGCATGTCCCAATTTGTTGTAATTTTTTGAAAGATTTGAATAAGCAAATCAGCAAGCGCATGCCTTTGATCCAAATATTTGAGTACTTTCAACATATCTTTTTAATAATTTGTTGTTACAATTTCCTCCTTGGATAGGGGTTCCTCCTCCTTGGATACTTTGTTATTGAAAAATTATCATTTGGTGTTGTTTAATGAATCATCTTGAAGCCTACACTTTGGATAGGGGTTCCTCCTTAGCAAGTTTGCTAGCTGAGTCATCGTATTGTGTTGTTTTTAGTAAGCTATTTCCTGACCTGTACCTCAGAAAGGGGTTCCTCCTCCTTGGTGAGTACGAGATCTATCTTACCGTAAGAGCAGTTATTTGCATAAATCCTTATTCTAGTGTAAGTCTGAGAGTTCAAAGCATCAGTCATATTCTGGAAAGACGGTTGGACCAAATAATCCAACTCTCTCATTTCGCTCCTATTCCCTCATGCTCTATTTTTCTTGTGGAAATAGGATAGTTTAAAAGCTTAGTTTAGTTGTAGTTACTAATTTGCAAAACCAAAGAAAAATTTAGCTACAACACATTTGTGTTTATGCACCCTTGTGCCCTGCAGTTGAACAAAAAGATAGGGTATTCTATTGTTTAATCCTAAAATCAGCAAAGAGGGACTTCTCCTCTCTAAATAACAAATAATTTGTTATCCAAGGAGGAAATTATAACAACAAATTATTAGAACAATATGCTAAAAGTACTTAAATATTTGGATAAAAGGCATGCACCTATTGATTTGCTTATTCAAATCTTTTGGCAAACTACAATAAATTGGGACATGCAAAGGCACAAAATCATGCACAATATCTCATCAACCAAACAACTCTCATCCAAGAATGAACCAATAAACAATTGCAAACTTGAGGCAACAATGGCACAACAATTTTTTGAAATTCCGACTAACATAACGGCTTTGTCAAAGATGACAGAGTTGCTACTATGGCAAAACAATCTATCAAGACAAATTCTGTCAAACATTTGTGAGCTGAGAAGATTGTTCATGTTGGATCTTTCTGGCAATCAACTCAGTGGCGAGATTCGAGATGGGATTGCGAAACTCACAGCTCAGCTCATTGGTTCCATATAACAGATTGATTGAACTACACTAGCTTTTTTGTTTGTAAATACACTCATGTCGTGTCACTGAAAGTGTAAAGGGAATTTGGAAATTGTACTCACACTGATCTATAAACTACAATGGGGGGTTGAAACAATCTCAACTCGAATCACATAAATTCTTATCTCATTCGTACGTACGCTCAATGCACATCCTTTTTTTTAGTTGGGCCAAAACAAATTTCTTGGATAGGTACATCCTGGTCTTCATCCTTTGATCACTATGATTTCAATTTGTTTTCTCAATTCTCTTGGAATTAAGGGAATGGTAGATTTTACTACTACAACATGCTTTAGGAGTTCCTTATACCTACATTGGGGTCTACATCTGCATCATCATCTTTTAAAGGGGCTATCTAATCCTTTTCGAGCTTTGTTTTCTCTCTTTTGGAGGAAAGTTTTTTCCCAATGTGTTTTCTTTCTTTCTCCATTTTATGAGAGATACTTTTGTAAATGAGTACCTAAAATGGTGCACAACTGGGACTCATATTTATAAACTCACCTAAGCTATTCTTAAACGGTTGTTTATGTATAAACACTTATCCTAAGTTTATACTAAATTAATCATAGTTAGGAAAATTCCTCACATGCTCTTTGATTACATCAAAGAGGATAGTTGTTTATTCCACACATGCCCTTTGATTATGTCAAAGAGGTTAGGTTGTTTGGGAGATATGTCAATTCAATGGACACCTCATTCTATTCCCATGGATAGTTGGCTATTCTCATGGATATTTGCACTATTCTCATGGAGGATTTCCCACTACCTATCCCTGTATTGCGGATAATTGGGTGTCAAATCTCTCCTATTTATATCTTTGCATTTCTTAATACATCAAGTTGATTTCATTAATCCTATACTTGATAGATGTCTTTGTAGATCTAGAGAAATCTACAAACTTTTCTAGCTCATAATACTCAATATCTACCTCAACAACAATCTCAAGTTGATAGTTTAGAGCAGGGTACTTCAAGGAGTCGATGGCACAGTTGAGGAGATCCACAGAGAGTGAAAGCCTCCTAAAAAAATTAAAGATTTTATTTTTCATTCATTATTTTTTTCAAGTTGAACCTACAGTATTCGAACAAACATGTAGTGAGAGAGATTGCACAAAATGGATGGAAGCTATGAAAGAATAAATGAGATTATTGATGGAAAATTGCACTTGGAGGAGACAAAAAGTGATATAGAGCCAGACTAGTTATGAAATGATTTGATCAACAACAAGGATTTTTCACTTGTATTTAAAATGACTACTATTTGGGTAGTGTTGGGATTAACTATTGTTTACAATATTGAACTTGAGCAACTTGATGTAAAGATTACATTTATACATGGTGATTTAGAAAAAGAATTATATATACAACAACCAGAAGGTTTCAAGAAAGGACATGTGAATATAGTTTGCATATTTGAAACAAAGTTGACATGGTCTAAAACAATCTCTATGATAATGGTACCTCAACTTTGATTCCTTCATGACCAAGAAAAAATTATCTAGGTGTGAATTTGATCCATGTGTTTATTATAAAGTTGTTGGAGAATGGTGAATTTCTATTGTTGTTATATGCTGATGATATTCTAGTAATCGAAACTAGCATGAATGTTGTTAGCAAACTAAAACAACATTTAGCTAACTAGTTCTTATGAAATATCAAGGGGTGGCTATGAAAATTCATAGAATGACAATTATAAGAGATGGCAAAAAATTAAAATTAAAATTTTCACAACAAAGTTATAATGAAAAGGTTTTGGATAGGTTTCACATGAAGAATGTCAAGATGTTAGCACTCATCTAGTTGATCATTTTAAGTTATCTTCTCAATTGTGTCCTAAAACATAAGAAGAAAAATAATATATCAAAGGAGTGTCTTATTCCTCTATTATTGGGAGCCTTATATACACGATGGTTTGCACAAGGCTCTATTGGAGTACATGACCACTGAGAGGGGAGATGAATTAGTGGTCTAATGAAAAGCCAAATTCCAAAACTCAACTCTCGTGCATTATACAAAGAAACCCATTGAAAACAATTCAAACATTATGTGAAGTATTTTTTTCTTTTCCTTGGTATTTTCGGTCTTCGGCTTACATTGTTTTAGCTTCGAAGAAGTCCAGGTTTTTGCAAGACTAGATGGAAAGATGGGCAATGTGCCACATGGTGGTTGCATGACTTTCTTCTATCATCTTCTTTTCGGAGGAGGGCCTAGAACACGTGTTGGCTCAGTGAATGTTTTCTTCAAAAAAAAATTTAGAAACATATAGAATTTCCACCCATGTGATGCGTCATCTCTTCACTGAGGAAATATTGTGCCTCTTATGAGACAATATCTTTTGGGAGTCTATCAAAGTTTGTTGGCCTTTCTTTTTCCTTGGTTTTCAGGATGAGAGATTTAAGTCAGTGCTTCTGGATGATGTGATCGACCGAATAGACCCTTTTGCTAGAATGTTGGTTTTTAGGATTTGATCATCTACAAGCCTCTATCTTTGCTAAATATCTAAAGAACATTAATGTAGTAGCTGGGAATTGATGAGTAAAGATTATGGTGACCTAACTAAAGATCTATGATTAGATTGTAAGCTATCAAGTACCAACATCTAATAGTAATTAATTTTGTGCTATGGTGGTGTCTTCGCCTTGGGTGGATATAAAAGAAAGGTGGCGACACATAGAGGGGTTGGATTCCAAACTGCAATTTCCTATGTTGAAGGAAATATCTTCTTTAGTTTTCTTAGAGTAATAGAACTATTTTTAGAAATTAAGTTGCAGAACTACTTTTCTTTGGTATGTTATATCTATTAAGGTTCAAAGTATTATCATATTGGTATTTTACCTCTATTTCAAAGTTCATTTAATATTAAGGCATGGACTATTGAGGAGAAATTGTTGAGACTGTGCATGAATGGCCATTTTCAAGTTTTCTTTCTTTATATTATTGTTCTGAATCAAACATTGTTTCTTGCAAGATAATTTGGATAGTTTGAGTAGCAGATTTCCATACTGTATGCTCATATGATAGGGTGATAACTTAAGAAAACTAGATTATGTAATTGGACTTCTCTATTTTTTTGAAAGTTGTTGTTTTATTTTACTATGTTGTATTAGGAGGAAGAGTTCATGT
>VDFB02284643.1:0-32926 GCA_007258455.2 Sequoia sempervirens
GAAGTTGGAAAAAATGAAAAAAATAAAATAGAAGAGTTAAAAATTTCAAAAATTAAAAAATTAGAAGAAGAAAAAAGTGATATTAAAAAATGAAGTGGGAAATATTGAAATGAAGAATAATAAAGTGACAATATTATTCATGGGAGGGGCCACATGACCATCAATTGAAGACAAGGCATTAAAAAAGACTAAATTAAATTGGAAAAGGTTTAAGTTGTACATCGTATGAAAGAAGCAAGAGGTGAAAAGTGTGTTGAAGGGAGCCAAGGGAAGTAACATTATATGCCAAAAGATAGTGGATACCACCCAAAACCATATATATGTACAAGAAATTCATACATCATAAGAAAGACTTAAGAAGGTGAAGTCAAGGTCTCTAAAAAGTGATGAAAGTGCAAAATAAGAGTCAACTATACAAGAGGAGAAAGAGCTGGCTGTATGAAGAAAAAAAGAGTTGGAGCTAGTCGTACGAGAGGAGAAAGAGTTGGTCGTACGAAGGGAAAATGGGTTGGCTATACAATATAATAAGAACATTGGTGTGTGCTACATCGAAGGAATTAGTGTACTATTGAAGAAAAGCAGTGGCGTACGGTTTGGAAATTCAAATGGATGTTTCGTATGAACAAATCCGTACACTATCATACGAAAAGTTGAGAAGTGTGCAAAGAAATCAATCTCCTACAGAAGATAATAAAGGTGAGTTTGTACATGGAGACAAGCAAGAATGTGTGAAGTAGTGAAGGCATTCTAGTACAAGAATCAAAAGGCATTGAGCAGAGGACTGTATGACATTCAGTACATCATATGGTTGATTGTTCGATTGGAAGCATTGTGAAAGGAAGACACAAATCTATATGATGTGGACAAGATAATATCACCCTACAATCAATGATCGTATAGTTAAGCAATCCGAAATGTTTAATTTTGGGCTCGATCAACCTTATTTGGAACTTGTTGAAAACTGATGAAAATGATGTATGTGATGCAACTTGGTGTGGCTTCAAAATTCTTAAATTGGTCTTAGCAGGGACACTGCCCCTTGACCTTTCCCTATATCATGAAAGGAAGCACGCTAGGGACACTACCCCTAGACCCCACTGGGGGCGTTGCCCCTAGACCCCATTAGATTCAATTGAATTACCAAATCCTAGTGCAACTAGCCACCACATTAAAGCAAGAGCAACCAGCCAAGAGGATCATAGGTATGCATTCAGAATGCAAAGGAAAATTACTCCAATATTTTATCTCACATGGGTGGTCAAGATTAGAGATGCTCAAGCCTACCAGGAAAGAGATAGTGGACTACATTCAAAAGTTAGAAGAGTAGTTGGATGTTGAGCACACTCGAAGAGACATTTCCCAAGAGGGAGTGAGTATTGGCCGAGAGGTACCCCCATTTTTTTCGTCATCTGGAAGATGACTACTTTTGTGGGGGGGTGATGTAGTCAGTCATAGTTGGTCATTGGTTGTAGTTGGTCATAGTCAGTTGCAGTTAATTATATTTAAATAAGACTATAATTAGTTTATAATATTTCATATACTTTTCTACATGTTTTGGGAAGACTAATTCCCCAACTGGTGATTAGTTGTTATTATGAAGCATCGTGATGGTTGGTTCCTCAACCACTTCCAACAAAAATTTGTACTTGAGTTAGTATAGTCGGGAGATATGATGTGGTACTTATGATATTATGTTACATGTTACATTCTGATGTTACATTCTAGTACGGATAATTGTACTTGGTTACTATGAATAATAAATGAAGTACTATTTTGTTGTGCAATATGGATTCATGATTTTTCATACTTGTCTATGTTTTGTTAGTTTTTTTTACTCTTGTAGTACATCATGAGTACTCCAGTGAGTAAACACTTAAAACTTACATTATTGCATTCTTCTATTGGTTGATATCTTTCAAACTTTTTATACTCCTACTAAGGCCTCTCTTCAAATTCTATTTAACCATAATTCTTTAGCCATGCTTGGAAAAGCATCTATCACTTAAATATCAATTGAATTCTCAGAGATAGTTTGAGGAAAAATAAATTCTCAGAGAACAATAGCATAGATTGTAGAGACAACCTTACCTTACATGCAAACTCTGTGCAACAAGTCTTTACAAGGTCATTTCCTTTTGCTTCATGACCACCACATCATCATCATGTCAAACTATCAACTGCTCTTCTTAAAACTATCATTTATAGACCATGGAAGGATAATAGTGCATACTGCCATCATCAAGAAATTATGAACCTTGTGCACTATTCATGCAAAGGTTCCTTTAAGCACTATCATAGACCATTCTTCACTTGAGTTGGAAGAAAGATGACTATCATAAGAGTCTTTGCAACTTGAACATGAAAGATTGTTATCTTATTTTTGAACTTGGTTACTTCCATAATCTATGTTAAGTGTTTCCATGGCAATGCAAACCACTCTAAACGATTGGTAGGGCTTGCATTTCCATGATATGTTGTCACCATAAACCACTGTAGAAGAAAGGACTACCAACCATAAGCACAACAATACCCTCTTCTAGTTGGGTCCTTCTCCATTAGCATTTTTATCTCTTTCCTCCTTGATGACATCAGACAAAGTAACAAAAAATATGTGGATCATCTTAACCATGAATTGAGCCAAGCCTATGAATTTTCTCTCCAGTTTAGCAACCCGATCTTGTAACACAGCAGTGTCCATGCTCTTACCCTTCCCACTCAAGATCTCCACTTCCCCACCAGCTTTGGGCTTAGAGGAGTGAGTAGAATCCTCCTTAAACCCCCTATTCATGTCCAAAAAATTGTTAGTGCCTTCCACAAACCCTTCATCCATCTCTTCAACAATGTCTTTTTTCCTTTAGTTCTACCACCGGTCTACTCTAAGTCACTGGAAATTTCATCAACCAGGGTATCTGCTTAAGACTTTTCTAGTCTATGGGACCTCCTGACACTAGTTTGTTCCATCTCCACTTCAAGACTCGCAACCACCATGGTATCACCATTGGAGTCTTTTTCCTTAGTGCTCCTACCTTCATTGTTAGAGGGTGGTAATATCATTGGGCTTTGAGAAAAAAATTTCCCCTTCTTCTTGGCAATGGGTCTATTGTCCTTCTTGATGGGTTTCTTTTTTAGCTCACATAACCCATCTATCACATTCAACTGGGTTATATCGTCCATAATTTTCTTCTTTTTAGAAGGGGGTTTGGGCTTAAGTTCAGAAATGGGCTCAATTTCAGGAGTGGGGGTTTTCCTCTTAGAACCCTTAGAGGCAGTAGGAGAATTAATAGGGGCCACATTATGGGTTTGAGTTCCTCAACATGCAGATAGGTTTGGGAAGACACATGGCAAGATAAAATTGATCGAGCCTAGAGATTAGGCCTTGATGTAGAGGTAAAGGGGGTGTATCATTTAGGTTGAGAGTGACAGCCTTGAGGGTTTCTTTAACTAAATTTTCCAGAGAGGTGAGTAGAAAAAATAGAAAGCTAAGGGTCATCTTGTGCCTAAAATGGTTTAAAAATGACAAATAGTTAAAATTAAACACCTTAAACTAGCTTTCTAATGTAACATATTTCATTAAAGCTAAACACACCTTGTCCCAAGCTTGTGTTGACACCTCGTGGTTGAAACTAGACTACTTCTGAACCGACTTCTTGTCATCTTTGGAGAATGCATTGAGACTCTCTAAGTCTTGCATTTTGATGTGTTTTTCATATTTCTTTCCATCACAAGAAAGCTTCGTTGCCTTTCCAATAACCTCTTCATTCACCTCAAATGAGATGTCACCCATGGTGACCCTCCTCTCCTTCCAAGAACTAGCAAATTGGGCCGACAAACACTCATCGTGGACCACAAGATTCTCCAAAAGCAGCAGCAGATGACCCTCATTACAAATATGCCAGGTAATGGGGTCCCTTCGTTCAACTCCTTACAATTATCAAGCTCAATTCTATCTCTATCTCCACCCATCGCAACCCATGACACACAATAGTAGACCCAAAGAAACAAAGTTAGCCATAAAAGTGACTGCTCAACTTGTCAATTTAGCCTTTTTAAAATTGTCATACCTTTGCCAACCAGGATAGTAAGGAGTAATTAAAGCAACCTATCTTTTACACACTTTAGTGGTCATTTCCGATGACGCCAGCTCCGCGGGGCCATGATTATCACAAAAGAGCCATAGAGTAAGCCAATTGTTAATTAAAACTAGATAATTAGTATCTCTTTCATCAAGGGCCATTTTAAAGTTACACATTTCCCCATGCCAGCTAGTTGTAGGGGGGAAATGTAGACAGTTAGTGTTCGGATTTGGGTGGGGAAAAATATAGATAGTTAGTGTTCAGGTCTGGGTGGTACTGATATTTTGTTGTTAATGTGTTGTGTCTGTATCCTATGTCCATTGTTTTTGTTATAGACTTTTTGATAATGTTTTGAACTAGTTCATTTTTTACCCTATAAATGTTGCTTATATAATAAAAAACAATATCCTCTTTATTGAGTCCTGAACTCATTCATATGAGAAATCTAAAACAAGGCTCAATTCTTGCACTGACTGGTTATGATAGATAACAGCAGAAAGAAAAAACAAACACTTGACTCGGGGGAAAAAAGAACAGAACAAAACAATATTTTTCAGGCTCGCAAAAATTGTTTTATTTATATGTATATATAAAAGACTATCCCAATACAGAGATTGCATAAAAAAAACATAGAAACTAAGTATATAGTAAAGCATGCACTTGACATGTGTTATTAGCTACGTTGGAAGAAAGACGGCTACAGAGAAACCAAAAAAAGACTAAACATTTAACAACAAACGCTGCATATAACATGCATTATGCAGATGACTTGCAACAATTAAAAGGAAATTGTAATGCATGTTGTGCAGGGAGGTAAAAGATTAGCATGCATCAACTGTCAACATCGTAATTCCTCTTCTCCATGCAATGCTGAGAACCTTTCTGCAACCCACGTATCATGTGGAAAATTGGGTATTACAAAGAAGTTTCTAGTATCAAGATGACTGTACATCATTGCTAGGGTATACTCTAGAAACAACACATCTGCTCATCAAAATGTATGCTACCACTCCAAGATAAATGTGCTTCCAACCATTTGAATAGCGCATTTCCTAAAACTGAAATGAACATCTATGTGTAGAAGTACACATGCAACGGGAATTCAAGTAGACTAATTCAGAGATTGTCTACCAATTCATTCAAGAAGCTATTGTTTCTTGCTAGCCCAATAACAATACTTGTTAAAATTTCATAGGTCGCCCAAATAATGATTAGATTTTATGATTTTGGATAACTGTCTGCCAGATAATTTAATTAACCAATAACACATTGGAAGCGTAAAATTACACAAACATAAAACAAACTTCTGTTTCCCCACACAAATTCTCAATGTTCACTTCATTTGTTATCTAGATTGTCTGCTGAAGTATTTTTCCAGTTGCATCATTTGGGGTTCCAAAAGCATGAATGAGTTGTTGCAAGCTGCTGCATTAGTGTATTTATTTCTACTACTTGATCTAACTCTAATTCAAGATTTCATTGTACTGCAACAATGGACATGACAAGATATGCATTTTCCGTCTTCTAGTGCAGCCATTCATGCAAATGCTTTCATTCTGGTAATATTATGGTTTAGCTTCTCTAAGTCCATAGCTTGCATTGTCTATTTCATATACATCTGAATTCCTATAGCTCTTCTAGCTTGCTTTCCTTCATGTTCAGCCAATATTTGCTCTCGTATTTCCTCTTGAAACTATCACTATTCATTTTTTTGCCCGACCACTATCCTTTACCACTGCTCTTGGCTACTCATGCCCATTCTTGGTAAATATGTGACTCTTCAAAACAGGTTATATAGTTTGTATTCTTTTGTAATGCTATGATCATGCTTCAATATTGCCAATATCTTCAACATTGCTGGCTTACTGACTATAGGTCCATGATGAGTGGCCTGAAGTGTGACCTAAAACTTTGGTGTAAGGGTTTTCTTTGGTGGAATAAACATTGCTTGTATCGACAGGGTAATATTCAACCATGAGATACAATGAATGTCTTATCCAATGCACCCAAACCCTTGGTATACACAAAACTTTCTTATGGTTGTTTCACACATTATTTAACAGACTTACAATGCACATATAAAACTATACAAGGGTTTAAAGGATCAGAGGCACTAATACCTTCAAACAATGTTTTATAAACCTGATTGTCTTATAAACCTGATGAGTTGTGGAATGCAACCATGTAGCACTCTGCATTCTTGAGACCTTTGAACACGCGGGAAGGATATACACGAACTCCTGAAATCTCTTACCTTTGTGCAACGTGCCAATTTCTCTTATCTAATATCTACAACGTGGGTCTTTGTCATGGCAGCAACTAATGTTTCCACACCTGGGTGTAGTAGAGAAAAGGTTTTTCAATGTTCAAACAATCTCTAGTAACTTTGAGGCAATGTAGCATGATCTTTTCTTTGACTCTGTAACGTGCCTTTCTCATGACAGCAACATATTGTCCATGCTTGGAATGGAGGGAGACCTCTTCAACGCCCTCAAGGACAACCTAAAAATTCTAAAAACATTCAACCTTATACAAAATAAAAATTCCCTCCTTTTTGATGAACGTGAACTTGAAGAATATGTTTTTTTTATAATGAAAGACAAAAATTAATGGAAAATGTTTGAATTTGGCCTGGTTGTTGGAGAATGAGGTAATCAAGCCCAATAGTGAATGGGGTATTGAAGGTCATGAGATCATGTGCAAAGTCCAAGTCTGTGAAAAGAGTGATTCTTACCTCATCTGCTTGAGTAGTGAATTTTACTGATGACTGGGAACAGACAAAATCTATGATGAAACATGTTGGACCAGTGTGGAGCTTTGTAGGACTGCAAAAGTGATTGGCTGGGTGAGATTATAATATTATAATCTCATTAATTTTGTATTATCAACAAATTTCAAAATGATGTTTTCCTATCTATCTCATTTATTTTGCAAATCCAAAATTTTATCCAATAATTAAATAGTTATGATATTTTTATTTTATGAAAAGATGTACTTTGTCTCAAAAACACTTGAACAAAAGGCTGCACATGAGTTTTCAGAGAAGAATAATGTTGATCTTATCACAGTTGCACCAGCATTGCTTGGGGGTAGATTTACGATGCAGACCATGCCTTCAAGCATTGAAGAATAATGTGGAGCTTTATAATGTCCATCTATATATGGAAATGGTCCTACGAAATTATTATATGTACTAACTCTAATATCTATGTAGCCCTACCAGGTTGTTATATGTACTAACAAGAGAAATGTGGAAATGGTCCTATCAAGGTATTATATGTACTAACTCTAATATCTATGCAGCCTTCATGGCTTTTTTTTTTTTTTTTAGTGTTCTTACAAAGAATGCAATCCTAGCTAACTCCATAAAAAAATTGAATAAAAGGCCATCCTAAAACCATCTCTTGTTAACTGAGGTATTATAAGCAGCAGTTGTTCAAGTGTCTAAATCATTGATGTGAATAATGGAAAAGTTGATTTCTACAAAAGAATATTCCTTGGAAAGTAGAATCACTTGAACCAAGAAGAATAGTTAATTCAACATATATAAATGTACATAAATGAATGAATAAAATATAAGTGGGAAGATAAAGTTGAGTTCCACAAGCATGCTATAAAATTTTTATTTCTTTAGATTGATGAAATTTTTTGGAGGGTATACAAACTAGGTAGGTGAGGGGTGAATTTATAAAAAAAAGAAAAGAAATAAATAGAGGTCTTTTCTTATAGACAAGAAGAGACCAATAATTACCTTGAGCATATGAACAAGATCTACAACAACAGTACTAGACCCCATAGAAATATTGTGATGGAGAAATATGGAATCAAACTAGTTAATGAATATTTAAGAACTAAGAATTAGTTGTAGCTGTATAGATTCTTTTTATTTTGACTTCATATAAGTGTTAAAGAGCATTTTTTGAGCACCTTGCAATGGATCTTGAAAGTTTGGGAGTGTGTTATTTGTGATTTTTTTACTTACATTTCCATTTGATCTTCTCGTTGGTTCCTTTGAATGAGGTACTTTTTGAGTTTGTGAAAAAATGAATGTAGATGTGGTTTGGTGTTTGAGTCATGGAAAACTTACATGCTTATCTCTAGTTTTATATGTTTGACATGGTTATAATGTGTGGTTGGATTTGTATATTACATTGCACAAGAGATATAAGTCGTGCAATTTTGAAGGTCATTTTATACTTATAGATTGTATAGATAACTCAAATGTGGGCTCTCTATACCCATTGATATTTTTTCAGTGTAGATATATATTTTGTTTGGTTGGCTTGGCTTGGTATCATTATATGGTAGAGAGGTCTTGTTACATGAGATTGTTGTCTTGTGGGACTTATACTTGACTATATGATGCAACACTTAAAAAATATGATCTATTGATAAAATAATATAGATATTTTAAATACATCTATCTATCTAAAAGATGGCATACAACAAATTCACAGCCAGCAATTCACCCACGGATTTCATGCCAACAATTCACTGCGGGAAAATTATATCAGTCTACATATTTTCGATAGATGTATTTAAGATAAAATAAAATAACTTTTTTAATTCATTTAAAAATCAATTTATTTTACTTTAAAATTATTTTATTTATCACATAATTGAAATATTTAACATCTTTTCTTTATTTTACAATAAACTATTTTATTTAATACATATATAAAAACCTTAATATCTTTACTTTAATTTACTATAAAACTATTTTAGTTTCCACTATTATTCTCATTGACAACAAAGAGAAAAACATATATATGGTATGAAATTCAGGCACCAAGAGAAACCATTTTTTTAATCAAAATTGAAATTAAAAAGCTGAAAATAACCAAGATTAGTTCAATAGCAGCTGGGGCTATAGCTATTTATCACCCTCTGTAACACCAGCGGGAGAATTGCAATCCAGTTCTAAATTGAGACAAAACAATCCATCAATCTAATCAAAAGCTATTATGTCAAGTAAAAATATATGGTAGATCATCTTTGGAACACAAAATAATGTATAACTTTTTTATAAAAATGTATAATTCTCTTATTATGTATCAAATATATTTAAACAATTTAATTGTATCTAAGAAGTTTTTTAATCTAAATCCTGAAAGTAGAAGAATGACTGAATAGCGAATTTAGATTGTATTAAAGAAAACCTGTTTTTTTTATTGAAAATAAAACAAAACATAATCTTTAAAATCAGAGTATTTCATTTATCTTTTGAAACAATAGAAACAATGTCACCCAGAAATCAAATTTTCATATGAGCTACTGAAAACTTATAGTATGTGTAGTCTCGAGCATTCCAAAAATATTCTCTGGTAAATGGTAACATGGGTAGCCTCCTCTTTACTGTAGTCCACCCTGGGTAGCCTGGTTCTTCTGTTGAAGGCTCGTACAATTTAAATACCATGTCCTCAGAAACATTTTCACTCACAAATATCTTGTCATACCACAGTTTAGCACACTCAACAAACTCCAGCCCAGGAGTAAACAATCCTATCACCCTCACCTCATTTTCACAAATATTATAATCTCTAAATTTATAACATTGAAAGAAATACAAGCTCTTATATTCAGGCACACGTAGATCGACTCTCTCAAAGTTTACGAATGTCCACAGCTTTGTGCAGGAATCATATACCTGTGCGTGCTCTGAATATGAATAATCACCTACAACAAAAAGCTTTCCATTTACAAAAGTAGTGCTACAGGGGCCTACATCTGTAGGCATGGGAGGAAGAAGGCTCCGCTGGTCTTCCTCTACATTATAAACTTCTGGTTCAAGGACCGCATTGTTATCTTTGTCTCTTCCACCAACAATGTAAATCAGTCCATTAATGGAGTCCAATGCACAGGAGAAACCCCAGCGACCCACGAGCATGTTGGTGCCTCCCTGCCATCTGCAAGAGCAAAAATCATAGACAAAAGTGTGTTCAAGGCTGGGAATGTTATCAAGTTCCAACCCCATGAATATCAATCTGTGACCGAAGGGAACACAGTGAGACTGGCCATATCGATAGTCCCATATTGATCCAGTTTCGGTGGGGATAGGAGGGAGTTTTCCGTAAGTATTGCTGGGAGAGTGATAGACAGTTAATTTGAAACAAGGCTGGCCACCTGATAGTTCAGGTATTCTGAGAAGATTCCCTGGAAATACCTCAACTATCACCAACAAATCCTCGGCCTCCCCAACCCTCTCTCTCTCGATAGAACAGGGGATTGCTCATCACACTCCTCCAACTTCTGCAGACAGCTCTGAGATTAAAGAAAGATGTGCAAGGCACCCTTAGCAAGCATTCTATACCAAGATCCTCTGGAAGCCCGGGAAATATCTTGCTTACCTCTCTCTTCACTGCAATTCTCTTTGACATTTTTGATAATACCAAGAATGAGTATCTTTCAATTCTCACTAGTAGCTAAGTAGGGAGGTTTACTCTCTTCAGTTCAAAATAATAAGAAAGACCACCACCAACTCCAATTCGTTAGTAATCGAATTTCTCCACTGTGCTTTCAACTATCCCTCTAAGTAGCTAAGTAGTATTTCGACTCAGATCGCTCTACGTATCAATAGCCCATGGATCTCTTTGATAATATGGAGCATTGGTGAGGGCGTGGAGGCCTAGATGGTGGAGGTTTCAGGTTACATTTTCCTACTGAAGGAGCTTACAGGGGAAAGCAACTTGGTGATTGGACTTGCAGTGTTGGTTCTGTCAGCTAGGGACGAAGTCCAAGAGAGAAGTGGGGATGGGGAAGAAGGTGCAGACACAGTGTCAATAGAGACTGAGGAGTAGTCTGTTGGAAGAATCTACTAATTTCTCCACTATTTTTGGTTGTCTGTTTCATAGGCTAAATATAGTTACCATTTATTTGCATGTTCCGTTCTGCTTTGCATGCTCTGTCTGCATCAAGTTTGTAACCGCTCTGCAGGAGTAACTACTTTCCAGAAGTTTCTATGTTTCTGAAAAGTCCTCTTTATATTGAGGCACCTTGGAATATTCTCTAGAATCAATCAATAGAATTATGAATGTTGTAGCATTCTCGTATGAATTATTTCTGTTTTGTTTGAATAATTTTATGTTTGTGCATTTTCTGCACCTCTTTCAAATTGGTATCAGAGCGTATGGTAGAAGATCCTGAAGATGTGGTGAGCAGAAAATTGTTGAAGAAGCCAGGTTATTAGTGTTTCTTTTTGCAGATCATGATTGGAGCTAGACTGTGAGATTTGAAGGAAAGAAGATCATGGAGATTGCTGGTAAACCATTATTTGCTTGGAGATTATTTGTTTCCGATGTGAAGTTATTGTCAAGGTGTTGAAGGAGCTGCCGTTACATGTGGATGTCGCAAGTAGTAAAAATTCTAAAGCTGCCGCTGCTTAAAATCAAAAGTGTCAAGACTGATCGCTATTTTGCAAAAGTTAGTTGCAGTCAAGGTGAAATAAGCAAACCAATTTTTTGGTAAGAAAATTACAGATTAAGAAGGAAGCAATAGTTCTTATGAAGCCGTAGAATTTAAATAAGGCAAACTATGGTTTAAAAAAGAATTATTGTGTTTAAAGAATCACAGTTGTTCAACCTAATTTCTCTTTTGGAAGTTGAATATTTTGTCTGTAACAGATCGCATAAGTAAGCTATTGAATTGCAATTTAGAAAGAGTGGAGGTTGGCGTTTTTTGTAGCAGAGATATTGTAAGGCCGCAGCCAAGGAAAATTACAAAATTTCAGATGCTGGAAAAGAGAGATCGCTGTTTGCAAATTTGAATGGGAGATCACTGATGGTAATGTTGCCAAAGCTAAGGTACTGTGTTTGAAAATTATTGATGTCAAAAAAGAAGAATGTGTCAAGAGGTTGTTGAAAGTTCTGATTTGTAAAGCTTGAAGAAAGGTTGCATTGTGAGATGGCAATTTGAAGGTGCAGGAATCAAGTATCGAAAGATTTTGCAATCAAAGAAGGTTAATCAAGTATATAAGGTGAGTTCAAATCTTTTGTTGCAATGGGAAAGCAAGGTAAAAGAGTGTTGAAAGAAAATGCAAATTTAGTTTCTGAAGTATATTTTTTAAATGAAGAATTAATGAAAGAGAGAAAAATATGGTTTGCATTTATGAATGAAAGGTCAGCAGAAAAACGTAAACTTTTAAATGAAATTGAAGAGAAAAATGAAGAAATCGGAGATTATGAGATAGAATTGAACACATTTCAAGAGGGAAATTTAAAGATGCTTAATGAAATCAATAAAATGAATGATGAATTAGAACAAAGAGGGAAGTTGATTGATGATTTAAAAGAGAAGTTAAAGATGTTTGATGAAGTTAAGAGAAAGAATGATGATTTGGAAGATAAAATAAAGAAATTAGAAGAAGAGAATAGTTTATACAAAAAGGAAATATAAGGATTGAATAAAGAAAATGAATGTTTGAAGGCAAAGAAATTGGTATGTGATTCTTACAATACATAAGATTTGAGTTTGTCATTTGATAAATGTGATTTTGCTAAAGTTGTTTGTGATGGAGATAAACATGACTTTGAGAATTGTGATGGTGATGTATTTGATTCTACAAATATTTCTAGTTGTTTTGATGATAATTCTGGTTTAAAACTGATGAAGAGAATGGGATATAAAGGTCGAGGATTAGGTAAGCATGAGCATGGAATGAAAGAGCCGATTGAACCAATTATGAGGCCTAAGTATGAAGGACTTGGATATGTGACAAGTAAAGGAAATAATACAGGTTTAACGAAATTTGTTAAAGAAATGGAATGTGTGCAATGTTGTCATTGTAATAGGAAAGGTCATACAAAGGATACATGTTGGGATCTACACCCATGTAGAATTTGTGGTTTGAGAAATCATTTAGGAAAGATGTGTTGGCAAAGAGAGGGAAAATCAATCTATTACAAGATGCATGCAGTTCAACTATGGATGGAATTACGAATCGAGTTGGCAAAAGGTTATAGGCATGTTGAAAAATTTATTCAAATATAAATGTTCATATGTCAAAGATGAAAGAAATCAATAGAGGTTTGTTGGTCTAGGAAGACATCGAGGAAGATGGAAATCTATAGATAGCGAGTCTACAGAAAAGAGGACTTCCTGATTGAAGTTTTGAAGATTTGAAGAAATTGAAAGACTGTCGCAATAGTGGGTGAGAATTGGAGATCAGTAGATCTTGAAGACAATTTGAAGATAGTATCATGCAAGAAAAGGATTCAATGAGTCAATATACTTGAAAGACAAAACTTGGAAAACAAATTTTGGGAATGAAAATACGTGGTCAAAATTAGTGGGGTGTGTTGGAAGAATCTACTAATTTCTCCACTATTTTTGGTTGTCTATTTCATAGGATAAATATAGTTACCATTTATTTTCATGTTTCGTTCTGCAGTTTGCATGCTTTGTTTTGCATCAAGTTTGTAACTGCTTTCCAAAGGTGTATCTACTTTCCAGAAGTTTCTATGTTTTTGAAAAGTCTTCTTTATATTTAGGCACCTTGTAATATTCTCTAGAATGAATCAATAGAATTATGAATGCTATAGCATTCTCATATGAATTATTTCTATTTTGTTTGAATAATTTTCTATTTGTGCATTTGTTGCACCTCTTTCATAGTCGGGGTCATCCAATACATCTGGTGGTGTCGAAGGTGGAATTGTAAATTGTTTTGTATTTTTTTATGGTCATGTATGATCATTAAACTTTGCATTTGGCCCCAGATAGGCCCCCTTTTTCCCTAAATTAACATATCAAAAAAGTATCTAAATACCCTCTTAATTGAACCCCAATGTACTCATCTTGTATTATACATGAAACAACTAAGGACTTCCACTTCTTGGGTAATATCTAGTCTAGTAAAAACCATAAAATACATCAAGATTCCAATAGCACTAGTATAAGGTACTCAAGCTTTATCCTTTATCTCACCAAAAAATTGAATGCCGCTCTACTAAAAACTTAGTTCCCATAAAAATAGGAACATACACTAAGTTACAAGTTATCATTTTGAACCCCTTCAACACCAAATCCACATACTTGATTTGGCCAAACTAAAGATTATTGTTTTCTATATCTCTTCTAATCTACATACCCAAGATTAACCTTTAAACCCTTAATTATTTCATCTCAAACCATGTTGGAAGTTGAGGCCCAAATTCACATAACATATCATCAATATATAATTTGATAACAAAGAAATTGTCATTTTCTTTATTATAATATATGTAATCATCCATTATGAATCTTAGAAATCTCAATCCAATGAAAAAGTAATCAATTTTTTTTTACCACATATTAAAGGTGATTGATTATAACTATACAAGTATTTATTTCACTTACAAACTAAATTTTCTTTACCTCTTTCAATGTAATGATCTAGATGTCTCATGTAACTTTATTCCTCAAAATCACCATGAAGGGAGGTTGTCTTCACATTCATATTCTCAACCTTAAAATTAGAAGCTACTACAATAGGTACTAAGAATTGAATGGATAATAACTAATAACTTGAGATAGAATCTCACCATAATCAATTTTCCCAACCTATAAATATCCCCTCACAACTAATCTCACTTTGCAATTCCCAACATTTCATTTAAAATTATATTTTTTTATCATCCATTTGCATCCAACAAGATTTTTCAACCAAAAAATAGGTACAAAGTTCCACATATCATTTGTCTAAATAATGCAACCATCTCCTCATCCATAGCCACTTCCTAGGAATCTACATCATCTATACCCTAGCCTCCTTCACAATGATAGGCTCATATATATTATTAATCAAAGGAAAAATAAAAATCCAATCAAGAGGCTTATACCAATCTAATTTTTTGTTGTGTCAAGTGGACTTCTTCAAGAGTTGAGGTGGAGGTTCAACCTCCTCTTTGGAACTATCTAAACTTTTTAGCTCTCTTCCTCTTATCTCCTCTTGGGCTTCTAGTTTTACCTTCTCAATTTTTGGGGTTAGTTGAACCGCATCCCTTTTGATCCATTTATAACTATAATACTATGGAATAAAATTTAACTTTTCTAAAGATAATACATACTATAAAAAAATTAACCACAAGATCCCAAAGCCTATAACCTTTTATAGTAATACCACAACTAATTATGATACATTTTATAACCTTATTATATAACTTGGACCACTTCTCTCTAGGAACATATGCATATTGCTTACAACCAAAGACTTGAAGATGTATCAATGAGGGATTATTTCCTATCTAAACCTCCATGATTATCTTGTAAATAAGAGTTGATGTAGTATACTTGTTAACTAAGTAACAAGTAGTGGCAACTACTTCTCAAAAATTTTGTTTCAAGATAGATACACTTAGTGTACTTTTATCCCTCTCCATCAAAATTTGGTTCATTATTTCTAGAACTCTATTATATTAAGGGATGTATTGAGTTATCTTATGTCTATCTTGTTGGTTACATGAGCTACAAGTCCCAAATCTCTAAGGATGAACAATCTCCCAAGCGTCAGTTGTGTCAAACCTAAGAAGAGTACTCCAATTCGTATGCTCAAGTTAGGAAAATAAGGACTGATTACTAAGGTGGCTAAGACCTTAAACATATATTTCCTTTATTTTACTAAGAAGATACATCACAAATCGTTGTGAATATTGTACAATGATCCAGTTGACCAACTAATCAACACACATTGAAAAATGTACATTACGCACATGTAGACACTCACTTTAGGTTAATTATGCCTTTAATCATTCACTCTTTAAAGATTACAATAGTTTATTACTAAGTTTGGAAAAATCCCATATAGTTTCAATCACAAAATACTATACCAAGATATAAAAATTATAAACCCATATTTTATAAGATTTTATCTACTATATTTCTCTATACCCCCCTTTTTTGTCCTCTTCAATAACAAAAATTATGGTCTTTATTCCCTATTTTAGGTTGTTCCCAAGAGGGAAACATGCACACTTGTAAAAATATCCTATAAATCCATGACCTTTGGCACTTGCAAGGGTTCCCATACATTTATTTTATTCTTTTCATCATTTTAGTACTTTGAAACAACCTTTTCCATGTCCATCTCTATGTGCACAAAGTATTAGGGACTACCCTCATTCAATCTATAACAACTCTAGATCATTAATGGAATTCAAAAAAGGTGAAGAGTGGGAAAAAAAAGTGCACTGAATCAAGGCATTAAAATATATACATTCAAGTTCTTGACAAGAGCAAGTGGGTGGTATGAAAGAATGATGCCTAGATCTACAATATATTTTATATTATTAATGCATATCAAGATATAGAGTGAAACAACATAGAGAAGCTGAATAAATCCATAGCAAACATCACCAATATATGGCATGGGAGTGATATAATAATGTTGGTGATTCTTTTTCCATAGAATTTGATCAGTTTTGTGAAGATCATGATATTAAAATAATTAAAAAAATTCATTTCACCCCTCAAGAAAATAGTGCAATAATAATGTTCAATAGAACAATTTTGGAGAGGGTTCACAATATTATTTGAACATTAGTTTGGGAAATCAATTTTGGATGGAGCTTGTTAATACAATTGTCTATTTGATTAACCAAAGTTCATCCTATCGATTGGATTTTAAACTTTTGAAGGAGAAGTGGCAGTGAAGGAGAATTCCATAAAGTCATTTGCGGGTATTTGGTTGTGAAAATTTCATTCATATCTGATAGGAAAAAATAATGAATCTTGATGCTAAGTCAAAATGGTATATTTTTATTGGTTACAGAGAGGAAAATTTTGATTACAGGTTGTGGTATCTAATTGCTAAATAGATTACTAGAAATCAAGATGTCATCTTCAATGAAACAGTAATGTCATGTTTATCAGAAAAAGGGAAGTTGATGAAAGAGTATGTGTCACTAGATGACATAACAGATGACAATGATATGTTATATGATATTCCCAACTTACAATATAGTAAAATATTGGCATAAAACATAATTCCTCATGCTCTACAGACCAATGCTACTACAAACAAGTAGGGAACTTATTATCTTTGCTTCCTATTACAAGCTTTGTGCCTAGTAAACAAAGCTTAGTGTAGGGTATAGACCACACTCCAACACAACATAGTCCATAGATGTTGTTAACCTCCTTACATGTTACGCTGCACCCTAACACTATTTTTTTCCTACACAAGCATTACCAAATCCCTTACAGCCCTCTCTTCCATCCTATGCATCCTTAAATATGTGATGACATTTTGATAAGTCATACTCTCTTGAATCACAACCTTTATAAACTCTAATTATATTGCCTTTACCAATTTTGATGAGCAATGGCCAAATCTAGATAAGAAAACATTATCTCAAACTTTGTTGGTGTATAAACACTTATCCTAAGTTGTTTATACTAACTTAATCATAGTTAGGCGAATTTATCACATGCTCTTTGATTATGTCAAAGAGGATAGTTGTTTATTCCACACATGCCCTTTGATTATGTCAAAGAGGTTAAGTTGTTTGGGAGATGTGTCAACTCAATGGATACCTCATGCTATTCCCATGGATAGTTGGCTATTCTCACCCACCACCTATCCTTGTATTGTGGAGAATTGGGTATCCAATATCTCATATTTATATCTTTGCATTTCTTAATACATTAAGTTGATTTCATTATCAGTCTCATACTTGATAGATGTCTTTGTAGATCTAGAGAAATCTACATGGTATCAGAACCATGCAAGTGAAAAGCTTCTTGTTTTAAGCATAATCAAGCACTCAGCCATTTCAAGGTTCAATTTTTGATATTTTTTAACAATTAGAAGACTGTACTAATCTTTTTTGTGTAGAAAAGTTGTAAAAAAAATTAAAATGTTTTTAGCAAAGGGCCTTTCAACCCTCTACCTATCTACCCATTTTGGGTACAATCTTCGTATTTGCGGGTTTTTCAAGGAGGTATCTCACCTACTTAGCCTCGATCTTCTCTTTCTTAGGCTCTATTAGCTCTCAAAAATGTAGTTTGAATGCCTCAAGAGGATGCCAATCTTCTGATACACTTTAGGGTAACAGACAAAGTCAAGAGAACTTAACCTTCTACTCTTTAGGTGCTGCTAAAACTAGGTGGATGTACCTATCTGAATGAAGAAGACTTAACTTATGATTATCTTTTTTGCACAATGATTTGTCCACAATGGCAGATGGAAGTGAACAAATGAAACCAAACTTGATAGCAATAGCAAAAGCAATTTTCTAATCTAAATCCTAAAATGCTCAATTAACAAATGTAAAGAAACTGAATGAATCAAATGATAAAATGCAAAGACCAGTGCCTTATTGGGTATGTAGAGTCAATGAAACAAAAATGGGCAACTTATTTTGGTAGAAAATCAAATTGTCAGCATATAATCTATTTATAACTTGTATAAACATGCAGGATTGTGACTACTAAGCTCTACTTTAATAATCCAGATGAATCTCCCTGATTACTGTGATCAACTAAAATGATTTAATCTCTTCTTGAGAGAACCAGTTAATTAACCACACAGATACAACAAATGTGCACTTATAAACTAAAAATAAACTTGTTATATCAATTTAAACAACTGGAAAGAATCAACTTGGAGACAACTGAGCAATACTTTTCAATAAACTCAATAGACAATTGACACCAGAGATAAACTGCCACACCAACTGATTTTCATTGAAATCGCCATTTGAAAACACGCATCATAGTCTCTGATAAGAGAATTCTACTCCACTGTATCCATCTCTAACCTACTATATCTATCTAAGATCTGATATCTCAATTACAATTGGGAGTGCATATTTATACACCAGCATCAGGAATCATATCGCTTCAAAATTCATGTTGGACCATCGTGGGAATCAGGCTTAAATCAAGTCAGCCTGCAACGGTCTTCAAACAGATACATGTCTGCCATAGTCTTTAAATTTCTATTATCCATCGGTGAAACAGTCGGCGAGACATATCGTATACTATGCCGAAGGAAATTCAATCATTGGTCACTCTACGTGCTTTATTCACTTTTGCCGTGACTTCTACCATCGGGGAGATGTCATATAGATTTTATTATGTTTCCTCAAAAGTCTCCTTTTGCCTCTTGTATGTCGCTATAACATTCTGGTATCGGAAAGACCTCACGTAGACCACATTGAGTTTCACTGAAAATCTTTGCCTGTCATGTATGTTGCCATAACAATCCGTTTGTTACACTAAAGTCATGGAGTAGTCTTATGTTCCTTTGTGTTTCACTGTAACAATGTGATATCGGGGAAGCAACATATCAAATTCATAATGTTAGGCCGAAAGTCTTTTATCATTTTCCAAGTCGCCAAGACAGGAGCACACTCTCATCGAGATATAATCTTCATTCACCTTCACCAAGACAACACACAATTAGGTAGAAGTCCCACAGAGTTCGTTGAGTTATATCGAAAGCCCTTTATTCATCTTATGTGTCGTTGTGACATATTGGCTTTCTCACCGATGCACCATTAGTCTTATACATGTCGCTATAACCTCCAACTATCGGCGAGACATCACGTAAATTATGTTATGTCACACCAAAACACCCCGAACTCACACCTTCATTTCGCTGAGACAATACCAACCTCTCGCTAAAAGCCACCCATTGGAATTTGTTAGCAAGACCCAACAGGTTCGCTATAACTTTATATCAATATCATTTTGTCTAACTGAAACAACCTTTGTTCGCTTAGTCAGTAAGACATTTAAAACTCGGTAAGACATTCCCCCGACATCCCTTTGGTTTGGTCGAAAAGAAACCCTGCGAGCCAATTGGTAAGAAATAAAGAGTTCGCCGTGACCTACCCCAATGCAAAGATTCACACCGATAGGCACATCATTTACTGGTCGGTAAGACAAAACATTCTCGCTGTGACATTACATCGACGCCCAAACTCTTAGCGATATATGTATCCTCCTATCGCCGAAACAATGAAACTGTCATGCCGAAAGATGCCTGCATGTAAACCTCAATCGCTGTGACACCAAATGAGTCTTGCCGATAGGCAACACAGACTCATGCAAGCAGAAATACAAAATAAATCGGGAATCCCTTGACCAACACATGCCGATATGAACCTAGAAGTGGAAATGCAGACCCGATAGATTTTATGGGAACTATATGGGCAAAAGAAATAGATGAAATATGCATACGGTAGGGCCAAATCAGGAAATTTATGAGTGAAAACATATGTGAAAGCATCAGATTTTTACAGTCCCAATAGGCTCATATTTTTTTTTTTAAAGGCCAATGCGTGGAAGATTGGCGTTGAATCCCTGAGTGTAAAGAGGTCGATGTGCAAGCCATAGCTTGGTCACACCTCTAATCACAGAGGCACGTTTTATTTCTGCAGACCCTTCGGTTTGTGGTGCAATCTCCGGTCACTGCTTTGTCCAAACTCAGGTTTCTGGTGTACCGATCTGCATTGACTGTTTTTACTGGTACAAGTTTTTTTTATGAACGACTAGGCTGTTTGTTGGCTCATTTGAGCTCCTCTACATTGTCCGCTAGATTTATTGTCACCAATGTGGATCGTTCCTCTGGCTGTTATTTCTTTTATCCTGATCACTAGTCAACATTGGCGTGCATCGGCTGTTTGAGGGATCTGTATCAGCCTGATAAACCATTCAAGGCAGCCGATCCAATTGGTACCGCCCAGCAAGAAAGCAAATTAGCTTGTAGATCGGGTCCATTCGCTGGTGAAGGTCGTCGCTTGCTTGAGGGGTTTTGAAGGTCACTTGGCATTTTTTCAATAGCGCCCATCGCCACCTGGAACCAACAACCCACCTTAGTAGTCTTCCACTGGCAAAGATGAAAACAGAGTCTGAATCCAATTTGCAAGATAGTTTGGTTGCATAAACACTTTAACTTTCTTTCACAGTCCACTTGTTCCAGTCTTCTGTCCTTCAAGTGCTTTGGTTGGTATAGCTGTTACCTACTAGAAGCCCTCAGGGCTTGCCACAGATGAAGAAGAAGCAGATACTTTGATTGGGGTAACTATTCTAATTGACATTGGGTTCCACCTGAGACGCAGGCCTGAAAGTGAAGGTGAAGGTGAAAAAGTAAATGAAGACGAAGGTGATGGGACTCTCCACAAGGCCGGAAGTATTTTGTGGTGCATCAACGATTTGAACAGCTGTTTAGATTTGATATCTGCAGCACTCCATTCAATTTCCAAGACCAAGTCAATGCATGTTTTCATTCATTTGAACGCCCTCGCACATGGTTGCTAGCCTCGCGGCTGTAGAAATCACTCCACTAGTGGCTTGTGCATTTATTGACCTATGTAGAGGCCAGTCAAAGTTAATGCATTAACTGGCATCCCAAGCTAGTTTATTTTATGTCCTCCAATAGCTGCTCTTGTTTCAACATTTGTTATTGCCATTTTTTCAAAAAATTTGGCAAGTGTTTATTGGTTCACTCTTGGATGAGAGTTGATTGGTTGATGAGCAATTGTGTATGATTTCGTGCCTTTGCATGTCCCAATTTGTTGTAATTTTTTGAAAGATTTGAATAAGCAAATCAGCAAGCGCATGCCTTTGATCCAAATATTTGAGTACTTTCAACATATCTTTTTAATAATTTGTTGTTACAATTTCCTCCTTGGATAGGGGTTCCTCCTCCTTGGATACTTTGTTATTGAAAAATTATCATTTGGTGTTGTTTAATGAATCATCTTGAAGCCTACACTTTGGATAGGGGTTCCTCCTTAGCAAGTTTGCTAGTTGAGTCATCGTATTGTGTTGTTTTTAGTAAGCTATTTCCTGACCTGTACCTCAGAAAGGGGTTCCTCCTCCTTGGTGAGTACGAGATCTATCTTACCGTAAGAGCAGTTATTTGCATAAATCCTTATTCTAGTGTAAGTCTGAGAGTTCAAAGCATCAGTCATATTCTGGAAAGACGGTTGGACCAAATAATCCAACTCTCTCATTTCGCTCCTATTCCCTCATGCTCTATTTTTCTTGTGGAAATAGGATAGTTTAAAAGCTTAGTTTAGTTGTAGTTACTAATTTGCAAAACCAAAGAAAAATTTAGCTACAACACATTTGTGTTTATGCACCCTTGTGCCCTGCAGTTGAACAAAAAGATAGGGTATTCTATTGTTTAATCCTAAAATCAGCAAAGAGGGACTTCTCCTCTCTAAATAACAAATAATTTGTTATCCAAGGAGGAAATTATAACAACAAATTATTAGAACAATATGCTAAAAGTACTTAAATATTTGGATAAAAGGCATGCACCTATTGATTTGCTTATTCAAATCTTTTGGCAAACTACAATAAATTGGGACATGCAAAGGCACAAAATCATGCACAATATCTCATCAACCAAACAACTCTCATCCAAGAATGAACCAATAAACAATTGCAAACTTGAGGCAACAATGGCACAACAATTTTTTGAAATTCCGACTAACATAACGGCTTTGTCAAAGATGACAGAGTTGCTACTATGGCAAAACAATCTATCAAGACAAATTCTGTCAAACATTTGTGAGCTGAGAAGATTGTTCATGTTGGATCTTTCTGGCAATCAACTCAGTGGCGAGATTCGAGATGGGATTGCGAAACTCACAGCTCAGCTCATTGGTTCCATATAACAGATTGATTGAACTACACTAGCTTTTTTGTTTGTAAATACACTCATGTCGTGTCACTGAAAGTGTAAAGGGAATTTGGAAATTGTACTCACACTGATCTATAAACTACAATGGGGGGTTGAAACAATCTCAACTCGAATCACATAAATTCTTATCTCATTCGTACGTACGCTCAATGCACATCCTTTTTTTTAGTTGGGCCAAAACAAATTTCTTGGATAGGTACATCCTGGTCTTCATCCTTTGATCACTATGATTTCAATTTGTTTTCTCAATTCTCTTGGAATTAAGGGAATGGTAGATTTTACTACTACAACATGCTTTAGGAGTTCCTTATACCTACATTGGGGTCTACATCTGCATCATCATCTTTTAAAGGGGCTATCTAATCCTTTTCGAGCTTTGTTTTCTCTCTTTTGGAGGAAAGTTTTTTCCCAATGTGTTTTCTTTCTTTCTCCATTTTATGAGAGATACTTTTGTAAATGAGTACCTAAAATGGTGCACAACTGGGACTCATATTTATAAACTCACCTAAGCTATTCTTAAGCGGTTGTTTGTGTATAAACACTTATCCTAAGTTTATACTAAATTAATCATAGTTAGGCAAATTCCTCACATGCTCTTTGATTACATCAAAGAGGATAGTTGTTTATTCCACACATGCCCTTTGATTATGTCAAAGAGGTTAGGTTGTTTGGGAGATATGTCAACTCAATGGACACCTCATTCTATTCCCATGGATAGTTGGCTATTCTCATGGATATTTGCACTATTCTCATGGAGGATTTCCCACTACCTATCCCTGTATTGCGGATAATTGGGTGTCAAATCTCTCCTATTTATATCTTTGCATTTCTTAATACATCAAGTTGATTTCATTAATCCTATACTTGATAGATGTCTTTGTAGATCTAGAGAAATCTACAAACTTTTCTAGCTCATAATACTCAATATCTACCTCAACAACAAACTCAAGTTGATAGTTTAGAGCAGGGTACTTCAAGGAGTCGATGGCATGGTTGAGGAGATCCACAGAGAGTGAAAGCCTCCTAAAAAAATTAAAGATTTTATTTGTCATTCATTATTTTTTTCAAGTTGAACCTACAGTATTTGAACAAACATGTAGTGAGAGAGATTGCACAAAATGGATGGAAGCTATGAAAGAATAAATGAGATTATTGATGGAAAATTGCACTTGGAGGAGACAAAAAGTGATATAGAGCCAGACTAGTTGTGAAATGATTTGATCAACAACAAGGATTTTTCACTTGTATTTAAAATGACTACTATTTGGGTAGTGTTGGGATTAACTATTGTTTACAATATTGAACTTGAGCAACTTGATGTAAAGATTACATTTATACATGGTGATTTAGAAAAAGAATTATATATACAACAACCAGAAGGTTTCAAGAAAGGACATGTGAATATAGTTTGCATATTTGAAACAAAGTTGACATGGTCTAAAACAATCTCTATGATAATGGTACCTCAACTTTGATTCCTTCATGACCAAGAAAAAATTATCTAGGTGTGAATTTGATCCATGTGTTTATTATAAAGTTGTTGGAGAATGGTGAATTTCTGTTGTTGTTATATGCTGATGATATTCTAGTAATCGAAACTAGCATGAATGTTGTTAGCAAACTAAAACAACATTTAGCTAACAAGTTCTTATGAAATATCAAGGGGCTGGCTATGAAAATTCATAGAATGACAATTATAAGAGATGGGAAAAAATTAAAATTAAAATTTTCACAACAAAGTTATAATGAAAAGGTTTTGGATAGGTTTCACATGAAGAATGTCAAGATGTTAGCACTCATCTAGTTGATCATTTTAAGTTATCTTCTCAATTGTGTCCTAAAACATAAGAAGAAAAATAATATATCAAAGGAGTGTCTTATTCCTCTATTATTGGGAGCCTTATATACACGATGGTTTGCACAAGGCTCTATTGGAGTACAGGACCACTGAGAGGGGAGATGAATTAGTGGTCTAATGAAAAGCCAAATTCCAAAACTCAACTCTCTTGCATTATACAAAGAAACCCATTGAAAACAATTCAAACATGATGTGAAGTATTTTTTTCTTTTCCTTGGTATTTTCGGTCTTCGGCTTACTTTGTTTTAGCTTCGAAGAAGTCCAGGTTTTTGCAAGACTAGTTGGAAAGATGGGAATGTGCCACATGGTGGTTGCATGACTTTCTTCTATCATCTTCTTTTCGGAGGAGGGCCTAGAACACGTGTTGGCTCAGTGAATGTTTTCTTCAAAAAAAAATTTAGAAACATATAGAATTTCCACCCATGTGATGCGTCATCTCTTCACTGAGGAAATATTGTGCCTCTTATGAGACAATATCTTTTGGGAGTCTATCAAAGTTTGTTGGCCTTTCTTTTTCCTTGGTTTTCAGGATGAGAGATTTAAGTCAGTGCTTCTGGATGATGTGATCGACCGAATAGACCCTTTTGCTAGAATGTTGGTTTTTAGGATTTGATCATCTACAAGCCTCTATCTTTGCTAAATATCTAAAGAACATTAATGTAGTAGCTGGGAATTGATGAGTAAAGATTATGGTGACCTAACTAAAGATCTATGATTAGATTGTAAGCTATCAAGTACCAACATCTAATAGTAATTAATTTTGTGCTATGGTGGTGTCTTCGCCTTGGGTGGATATAAAAGAAAGGTGGCGACACATAGAGGGGTTGGATTCCAAACTGCAATTTCCTATGTTGAAGGAAATATCTTCTTTAGTTTTCTTAGAGTAATAGAACTATTTTTAGAAATTAAGTTGCAGAACTACTTTTCTTTGGTATGTTATATCTATTAAGGTTCAAAGTATTATCATATTGGTATTTTACCTCTATTTCAAAGTTCATTTAATATTAAGGCATGGACTATTGAGGAGAAATTGTTGAGACTGTGCATGAATGGCCATTTTCAAGTTTTCTTTCTTTATATTATTGTTCTGAATCAAACATTGTTTCTTGCAAGATAATTTGGATAGTTTGAGTAGCAGATTTCCATACTGTATGCTCATATGATAGGGTGATAACTTAAGAAAACTAGATTATGTAATTGGACTTCTCTATTTTTTTGAAAGTTGTTGTTTTATTTTACTATGTTGTATTAGGAGGAAGAGTTCATGTGATTTTTGAGATTTTTTTCTGTTACTCATAGAATTCTTTATGCTTAATCAAACCTTAATGAACATTGCTTGTAGAAAGATTTCAACGGCTACAATGTGCTTGAAGTTAGCCTTTGTTGTTCTTTCTCTTTCCAACAATGAAGGCTTGTGGCATTCTGTGTCTACTTATATCAATCATAGGAATGATTTGGATTTGAAATGTTGTAAAAGCTTTGGCGCATCACCTTTTATGTTTTATGTTTACATTTCCTTCTCCCCTTATCTCCAAACCCCCAAAGAAGATCCAAATTTCTATAAAAACCCCAAAGTTATTAAATGAGATGCAATTTGTCCCCCACTTGCTAAATTTTCCATAAGAATGTCAGAGAGGTGCAAGCTTTGATGATCAACAATTCATTTTTTTGGCATGCGCAGTGGGATAAGGAGTTTTCTGAATGCTTGATTAGAAGTCAAAAATATTTCTTAAATATGGCTAAGGAAAGGAAGTTGAAAGTTTCATGCACTGAGTTCAAACAAGAGCATCTTTCAGATGTCACTTCCAGTACTCTTAGTTACCTATCACAGCCCCTAGAAGGAGAAGACTTACAAGATCTATATCACATGTAAGGAGCAATAGAGTGAGAAGTCAAAGCCCAATATATAGATCTTTATCTACTCCACCTAGGGGCTCAAGTTTATAGATTAGAATACCCCGCATGTCTAATTCACAAGAACCTTTTCTCTATGGCTCATATACCACCCCCCCACTCCTAGAAACTTCATCACATGGGATAACGATAGTCCAATATGACCACCCACACCCCTAGATGTGTGGCCTGCCATACTTGGAAATACCCTCAAGGCCATTTCAAAGTTCTTTGGAGAAGACTTCAAAATGCCTTCCAAACACCTCTAAGACATAGCGGAGGAAAATATTGCTCTGAGGCTTTTGGCTGCCTCTTTCAAAGGAAAATCCCAAGAGTGGTCTTGATCTTTGGCATTTGGCTTTATTATCTCTTGGGATCAACTTGGAGAGAAGTTGTTCAAATTCTTTTCAGAAAGGGGAGACCATTCCTCAATGTTGCATCAACTAATCACCATCAAAAGGCTCTGTGAGAGGCCATTCGTGATTTCAACACCAGGTTTGACAAAACTTGGTAGAGGATCCTTGTGACTGCTCGACCCCTAGCTGCAATGGCAGTCGTGTTCTACTTGAAGGCTCTCAACTCATATATCATAGTTATGATAAATTCCATGGGGGGAGACATCTTGCTCGACGCATATGAGCTGGTTGTGCATGCAGAAAATAGTCTGATTAACACTGGAAAGCTCCCACCATGACCACCTATGTATATGTTTGGGGAACTCCCTAGAACATCTGAAGAAGAAGCCTTTCCAAGAACTCCTGACACTCAAAATAGTACATTAGTATCCAATTCCCTCATGGTAGATATTAGTGACATAAAGACCTTTATGCATACTTTTGTCAATGAGTTAGTCATCATCAAACAACAACAAGCAATACCTCCAAATCCAAACACCTAGACCAATGGTGGAAGTAGGCCATCCTATCAATAGAACACATACTAAGGATTTTCCTAAGGAGGAGGCCAACAAACAACATCCGCAAATCAGATAGTTCCGGTCACTATGCTACTTTAGACAGTAAAAGATAGCCAGAGTAAAGAGATGATTTCAGTCCAGAATAACTTGGTGGAAGAGGAGGACATATGGTGTTTTCCATGCAGCAATAGTCATCTACCCTCAAATTACCCAAAGGGGAATATACAAAAGGAGATAGTGAAACAAAGAAATAAAGGCATGCTCCTGACAATGGATGAATTTTAGTCTCCTAACATGGAGAATGCTCCTTTTAGGGCACAAATGCAAGGGATGTCTTAGGAGAAAGAGCAAGACACTACACCCGATCAAGCACTCTTCTCATGGTAGAAGAGAAAGATACAATATTCACAAAAAAAACTCTAACAACTAGTGGTCCACAAGTACAGTTGGATTACAACACAAGATAAAAAAGAAGGCTCGTAGGAGAATACGTGCAACAACCTTTGTCATGACCTCAACTACATCCACCACCACTAGAAGAGAAGCAACTTCCATCACCCGACATCTAGTCTTGTCCACAACCACATAATCCACCATTACCCATGGAAAAGGTAGGTAAAATACCGAGCTCAGTCCCAATGGAACATCTTCCTCCAGAGACAAGAGAAATACCACTATACAAATGTAAAACTCAACTAGTCAGAATACTCAATGTGGTGGAACAATTAAAGAAGGTGTTTTCCAATGTATCATTGTGGGATGTCATATCTATTCCCAAATAAAAGACTCTTCTTTGGGAATATTTGAAGAAGGAAGAGAAAATGCCTCAAATGGAAGTAGCTCTGATATGTGATCAAAGTAAAGATAAAGTACTTGCTTCAGAACCTCAAGATCTGAAGGCAATGGCTTAAACAAATGATGTAGGCAATATGAAAGAGAAAGAGGTAAGGAATCCAAAGCCCATACCTTTCTTTTTAACACTTATCGTAGGAGATAAATTGTTGCATAATAATATGATTGATTCAGAGGCTAGTACAACTATAATGCCAAAACAAGTGGTAGGTGCTTTGAAGCTCAGGTATGAGCCCCTTGAGATTTAGGAATCATGCAACTAGATGGGAAGAAAGTTTCAACCATTGGTCTAATTAAACATTTGTCTCTGATATTGAGAACCAAGGATAGAGAAAAGATGAAGATTCTTTCTAAATCCTTGCATCCCAAACATATTGCAAATAATGCATTTTCATGCTTTGAAGCTACACAAATGTCCATCTCTCAATGGGAGAAATATTGCATAGAAATGCTAGAAGATGAAGAAGATACGAGTGATTGGACTTCTGAAGAAGAGGTGTTGCTTAGCCAATTCATTGATTCTGTTCCATTTAGAAATTTCCACTAAACAAGGTTAGGCACATATGTGATTTCTGATGATGATCAAGTCTTTCTGAAGCTAATGAAGGATCAAAAGAAATCCAACGACCCGTCCAATAATCGTATATGAACCATATATTTTGATGCTGCCAAGTGTAAAGCTGGATTCAGAGTAGATGTCCAATTGCTATCTCCAATGGGATCAGAAACCCTTAGAGCTTACCAATTTTTTTTTCATGCTCAAATAATGATGTTGAACATGAAGCCTTGGTTCATGGTCTAATCCTTGTAGAAAGGATGAGTATAAAGAGAGTGCGGGATTTTAGAGATTCAGAGTTGGGGGTGAGCCAAGTCCATGGTTAGGAAACTTTGAAACATACTCAAATGAGGTTGTATAGACATTGGATTTGGGACCTGATAAATTTTTTTGAAGCCTTCAACATAAAAGGAATTCATTGATCTCAAAATAGTGTCGTTGATCAAATGGCATCTTCTAGGTCACAATTTGAACCAGTTTCTGACTCAACCAAGTAGAATGTAGTGCATATTATTGTCTGACCCTCAATTCTTGACAATGATGAAAATTGACAAGTTTTTGATGATGACACTCAGATTGCTACCTTCATTCAAAAGGGAAGAATGGCTTCTGATTGTTCACCCTTGGGAGTAGAATTTCTCGAAGGACAGGCCATCTAGTTAAAATGGAACAAACTTCCTAGAGGATTGATTTCCCTTGAGAACCTCTTTGACTATGAATATGCGAGGAACGACAAGTGGAGCTCACCGTAGATGAGAAAGACTATGGAGAGCTAGATGTCGGAAGCAACACAAAGTTGAAAGTCAAAAGGGAGGTTTTGTAGAAAGATAAAGAAAGATTAAGGGATCTATGATATGAATATGATAGAGTTATGGCCTGGACCTACGATGATCTTAGAGGTTATGACTCAGGTATAATTCAACATACCATTGACCCAAAGGAAGGGTCCAAGCTCATCTGATAGAAACAAAAGCTAGTCAATCTGAAAGTTGAAGCCTTGATGGAATAAGAGCTAACCAAGCTAGTTGACTCAAGAATCATATATCCAATCAAACATTCCACCTGGGTATCAAATCTGGTACCAGTCTGAAAGAAGAATGGTGACATCAAACTTTGGCTTAATTTTTGGGACTTGAACAAAGCCTCACTAAAGGATCATTATCCCTTGCCATCAATGGAGAAAATTCTACAGATAGTGGTCAAATCTGAGATGTTCCCGTTGCTCGATGGTATTTTGGGATATAACTAGGAATATGTAAAAGAGAGAGACCAACACAAGATGGAATTCACCACCAAGTGGGGAACGTTTTCATATTCCAAGATGTCATTCAGACTATCGAATGTTGGTGCAACTTTTCAACAAGAAATGGATATTGTTTTCAGAGGTTTAATCAACCTAATTATTTTGACATACCTGGATTACCTAACAGTCTTTTCAAAATCAAAAGATGATCATTTTGATCATCTAGAAAAGGTTTTCAAAAAGTGCCAATTGTTTGGGATTTCTTTAAACCCCAAAAAATGTGTCTTTGGAGTGCCTCAAGATAAGTTGCTTGGATTTGTGGTGCCTAAAGGGGTATGTGCAGGATCATCATGGGAAAAACAGGCCCTTAAGTGGCAAAAAATTCAAAACAATTAGAGTTAGGAAACTTGACATAAAAATTTGAATAAGTTATCTATATTATTTCAAAAATATGTAAGAATAGAATCTATAGCAAATTGAATGTAGTTTATAAACTACTAGGTTTTTTTTAAGAAAAAAAAAACTATTTGGTGAAAATTTGAAATTTCAATACAGTAGTACTTAAATTTCAATGAAAAAATAAGTAGTGTTTGTCTGACCATCCTAACCACAATAAAATAATAATATTTTTTGTAAGATTTTAGATATAAGTAGAGGACTTATGTCTCGATGTGATGCATATTTTGTTGTAATTTTTTTCCACGTAAATAATGGGTATGTGTAGGATCATGATGGGCCAAAAAGAGGCGATATGATGGAAATGTGTAGGGTATGCGGTGACTAATTTTTTTTACCCAAAATTGATGAAATGAAAAGTTTTTAAAGTGTAGCTTTCCACCAATATAAGTGTATATACTTTGAATTTAATAAATTATTATTATTCATTTTCTATTTTAACTACGAGTAAAGTCCTGATTGATAGGCTGATTCAGAAACATCTATAGCTTTCAAACAATATCACATTTGTTGAATCCAGAACATGTGTCACATTCTATTCTTTGCATACTATAGGATTAAAAAAAATTGAATTTCATGAAGTTTTGACCAAGTTAAGGTGGTTAGACATCACGTTTTTTATATTTTAAAAATTTGTAATAATTAATTATTTACTTGGAAAAATTACAAAATACATGCATCACATTGGGACATGATTCCTCTACTTATATCTAGAATATTATCATTTTATTGTGGTTAGAGATTGGTTAGACAAACACCTACTTCTTATTTTCTCACAATTTAAGTACTACTACATTCAGAATTTTACTAGAATTTTCACCAAATGGGGGTATGTCACGGGATCATCTGACATAAGAAATAGGCCCATAAGTGGCAAAAATTTTAGAAAAATCGGAGTTAGGCAACTTGACGTAAAAATTTGAATAAGTTATCTATATTATTTCAAAAATATGTAAGAATAGAATCTGTAGAAAATTGAATGTAGTTTCTAAAATGCTAGGTTTATTTAAAAATAAATAAACTATATTTGGTGAAAATTTGAAATTTCAATGCAATGGTACTTAAGAAGTTTCGGAAAAAATAAAGTAGGTGTTTGTCTGACCACCCTAACCACAATAAAATGATAATATTTTCTTATAATATTTAATATGTAAGTAGAGGACTCATGTCCCAATGTGATGCATATTTTTTTGTAATTTTTTTCCAAGTAAATAATTAATTATGATTTTTTTATTACAAATTTTAAACAATATAAAAAATTGTATGTTTGACCACCTTAACTTGGAAAAAACTTCATGATTTTGTTTTTTTTTTTGTTTTTTGATCCTATAGTATGTGTGGAAGCATAGAGATGTGATGCATGTTTAGATTCAAAAATATGATCTTTGTTGAAAGTAGATGTTTTCAATCGGCTATCGGTCTAGGACTTTAATATGTAATTCTAATAGAAAATAAATAATAATTACATTAAATTCAAGTTAAATCATAATTTATATTTTTGGAAAATTTGAGAATCTCCTCTAAAACCCATTATGCGTTTCATAATTTTGGGTGAAAAAAAAGTCGTCAGCCACATACCCTCATAATATTGCCACTTTTTGGTGCACCATGATCCTGCACATACCCTAGATTTCTTTTTTTTTAAAATAAACCTAGTATTTTAGAAACTACATTCAATTTTCTACAGATTCTATTCTTACATATTTTTGAAATAATATAGATAATTTATTCAAATTTTTACGTCAAGTTGCCTAACTCTAATTTTTTTGAATTTTTGGCCACTTAAGGGCATGTTTTTTACATGATGATCCTGCACATAGCCCAATTAATTATGAATTTTTTATTACAACTTTTAAAAAATATAAAAAAAATTATATGTCTAACCACCTTAACTTGGTCAAAACTTTATGAAATTCATTCTTTTTTAATCCTATAATATGCGAAGCATAAAATGTGATGTCTGTTTTGGATTCAAAAAATGTGATACCCTTTGAAAGCTATAGATGTTTTTCAATCAACCTAACAATCAAGATATTAGTCGTAATTCAAAATAGAAAATGAATAATAATTACTTATTAAATTCAAAGTAAAGCATAATTTATATAGGTGGAAAGCTAAGAATCTCCTTTAAAAACCCCTTTTATTTCATCAATTTTGGGTTAAAAAAAGGTCATCAGACATATACCCATCATATTGCCACTTTTTGGCCTAGCATGATCCTACACATAGCCAATGCTGGAATAAAAATAGATCTCGAAAGGGCTAGATCTATAATGGAATTACCCCTACCAGTAACCTAGAAAAGACTCCAATCATTTTTGGGGAAGATCAACTTCATCAATAGGTTCATTTTAGACTTTTTTGGTATTGTGAGGCCTATCACACTAATGCTTAAGAAGAGTATGTTGTTCAAGTGGACCCCAAAAAGTAATGAAGATTTTGAGCAAG
>VDFB02284644.1:0-46322 GCA_007258455.2 Sequoia sempervirens
TAACTATTATATTGTTATATAATATAACATTATATATTATAAACCAAATTATTTATTATATAAAAGTAATATAGCATTATGAACTATATTTATTATTATAGATTATGTTATATATAATAAATATTATTAGATCTAAATATAATTTAAGATATACTATATGTTATATTTTTTACATATAATACTAATTAAAATATTTAATATATTATATGTTTAATATTTGTTAAATCTATTATTTGAGTTCTATGTATATTTTAATGAATGTGGGATTAATATTTATTTCATAAGAACTTGTTCGGCCATGTTGTACCACTCTGGGGTTGTAAGGTGCCAGGTGGGGGGGTTTGTCCTCCTCCACGAAGGTTTTCCTCCGTGCTTGTTCGTACCTTTAATTAATTTATTTGTTTTTCGAGTGCTTTTTCTTTGTTTTTTTTGTGTTTGTTTTGTGTCGTCTCGCAGGCCCTGCTTTTCCAGCATTGAGGGTGGAGGTTTTGCATCTGGTAGCGCTGAATTCCTTTTGGGGCTCGGCCCTCAGGGGCTTCTATGGAAGGGGGTACAAATGTTCATGCCCCTCTGGTAAATGTTGGCGATGTGTCTTCGAATGGTAGAACGTTTAAAGATGTTGTAGCTAGTGATAAAGTCATTCTTCCAGTAAATGCTTCCTTTGTTGTTGTTGGTGTTCAAGATGAGGTGGGTGCCAGTGGAGGAAGACTAGGTAAGCCTTCTGGCACCCTCAGATTCGTTAAACTCATTCCTAATGATGAAATGAAAACCGTTATTAACTCTGAAAAGTCTAGGGTTAAAGATATAGCAATTTTTTTACGGCTGTTGATTCTAGTAAAATTCTGGCTAGGAAGTTTTTGGATTCCTGGTGCTCAAACATTTGGCTGGCTAAGTTTGGTATTCAGATTAATTATTTTAGAATGCTACAAAAGGGATTTTTATTGTTTTTTTCAAGAACAATGAAATGTGAGAAAGGGCACTCGCTAAAGCCTACTGGAATGTAGGCAGGTGTGTTTTTCGGGCCTTGGCGTGGTCTCCCTCTGCCATCGCTGACGAAGTCCTCGCCTTATCCTGCCCAAGATGGGTACTCGTAAAAAACGTCCCTCTAGATTTCTGGAGGTTAGTCTCAACTCTCCTTGCTCCCTTCGGAAATGTTCTTCGGATGGACGAATCTAAGGCATCCCTCCCGCATTTGGATGTTAGGGCCCTAGTTTCTTTGACTCTAGGGGTTGAATTCCCTCCTGGAATCCTTATTGAGGACGAGGAAAGGGTTGTTTCTTGCCCTATTGAAATCTTGGGCAGTCTAAATGTGTGTTATTTGTGCCAAAGAGAAGGACACATCTAGAAATATTTCCCTTTGATAAAAAAGAATGTTGAAAAAATTCCTACTCGTGTCAATATCGGTGGGGGGGTTGGTCGCAAAAGGGACAAGGAGCCGACTCGACCCAGTGAGGAGTAAATTCCTCCTAATAATTGCCTTATGCCCACGGCCTCTCCTAACCTTGATGTCGTGCCCCAATCCCCGACCAGCTATTGTGACATTGCACCCTTGACTTCTCTTGCCCCTAGTTGCTCCCCTGAAGAAATTCCTACCAACAACACCTTTGAAGTGTTGGGTGAGGAAAAGGATGATCATGGTGTATTAGATAGTGACCCAAATGCCCTTGTGATCTCGTTGCACCTGAATAGTGCCCAAATGGTTAAATTAAATGCTCAACAACTAGCTATGAAATCCTTAAGAAAAAGAATTAAAGAAAAACACCTCTCGCCCTCCAGTTGAAAGAACCCTAATCAAACCATTATGATGCAGATGATATAAACTGATGGTACTACAAAGCTTGAAAATTTTGACATGGCTAACACTCAAAAGGGCAATGCTCAATTGTTTGGGCACTCTGGGGGTCTGGGGCCTTCGTTCCATCCCCCTCAAATGTGGAGGAACTGACTATTTTTACCTCGATTGATGGAGTTCCTCAATCTGCTATGCCATTAATCAATAAGCAAGAGACAACCCAGCCCCCCTTGGTTCCTAATCAACTGGACATCTGCAATGTTAAGTGTCAGCCTGAGTCTGAACTTGGTCAGGAGGCTATTTTAGGACACACCCAAAACGTTGTGGAGGACCCTCTCTAGATGGAGTCTACCCAACTTTCCCATAATAAGGTTGAAAACAATGCATCCCTAGCTACAAACCTGAATTCCAAACTTTCCCCAACCATTGCTCCTTTTGATACCTTTGATGCAATGAAGGATACTGGGGGAGATGTTGAGGAGAATACCATCAAGGGTAAAACTCAGAAGATTCACAAGCTAAAAAAAGGGCCTGGAAGGCCATGAAAGTATGGAGACCCAATCTCTGGTAGCCAAAGCATGCAAGTGGTCAAACACAAAAGGAAAAATACCAGTCTAATAATCTAGTCTCCTACTCACAAAAGACCAGAGTTAGAAGACAGTTGGCCCAAATGCTTTGAACAATTTAAGAGCAGCCAATGAGGCACCCCCATGACCAGTGACTATAAATCTTAATCTTATTTCTTGGAATATCCAGGGGCTGGAGTCATGGGGGTGCCTCCTTGGCTGCTCTAAAAATAACATCCTTATTGGATTCTAGATTCAAGAACCTTCTGACAAATCTTAATCTTATTGGTTTCAGAGAAATTAATAAATGGCTTTTAAAGGATATGAGTGCTATCTCGAGGTGGGATCAAAATGTTGAGTGTTGGAGAAGGCTACTTCAAACCATTGGGAAGAAGAAAGCCAAAGATTCTAGGAAAACTGAAAATGAGCTTAATGAGAAGCTGGTCGAGGCTGAAGGTAAAATCCAATTTGATCCTACCAACATAAGACTCAGTGATGACCTTCTAAGAATTAAAAATGACCTTAGGTGTCCGTAGGTGGCCAAGAAAAAATGGCTTTAGATCAGGGCGAAGCTCAACTAGCTAAACCATGGGGATAAGGGCTCCAAGTTCTTTTTTAACTTCATAAGAGAAAAAGGTAGTAAAGAGAAGATCGGCTAGATCCGGGAGGAAGGAAAGGTTCTGAGCACTCAAGAAGAGATTGTTAATCAGTTCCAAGCCTTCTATCAAAATCTTTTCACGTCAGAAGGTAATCAAGAGAGCAACCGAATTGCCAGAGACTTTGTAAAAGGGCTTATCCCCAAGAAAATCAACCAAGACAGCTCCTCCAAGTTGGCTGTTGATATTTGTAAAGATGAAATTCTAAGGGCCATCAATTCTCTACAAAATGATAAGTCTCCAAGATGGGATGGGTTGTCTGCGGAATTCTATAAAAAAATTAAAGATCGGATAAGTGAAGATTTACTTCAGGTTTACTAGGAGGCCTTGGAGAAAGGCTCGTTGGGGAAAAATATAAACAAAGGCATTATAAAGCTCCTACCAAAAGGGGGTGATAAGAATTTAATAAAAAATTGGAGGCCTATAACCCTCCTTAATGTTTCTTATAAAATTTTGGCTAAGGTCCTTGCGTTATGACTTGTGGATATTCTGTCGGGTTCATATACAGTACTCAAACGGGTTTCATCAAAGGGAGATATATTTTGGAGAACTTGATTACAAGCTGGGAGGCCATGGAATGGTCCAAACAAACCAATCAAAATTTTGCCATGTTGCTCTTAGACTTTGAAAAAGCTTATGACAAAATTGAATGGTCTTTCCTTAGATCAATGCTGGAAGCATTTGGCTTCCCTGATAAATTCTGCAATGTTGTTGAAACTTTGCTTAAGGATGCTAGTGCCCAAGTTGATATTAATGTAATACTCTCTGAGGACATTACCCTTGGTCGGTCCATTAGACAGGGGTGCCCCCTCACACCTGTGCTCTTTGTGATAGCCTCTGATGCCCTGCATTATTTGTTAAGAGATCATTCTTATTCCCCCAAAGTCAAGGGGATCACGCTGCCGGACCGCAATGAACTCATCAATATCCAATTTGTGGATGATACTACTATTTTTGTGGAGTTAGAGGAAAAAAACTTGGATACCCTCATGGGAAAGCTTGATCTTTTTTGTCAAGCTTCTAGTGCTAAAATCTCTATTGCTAAATCTAATTTTCTTGGATGGAATGATTCCCCACCCAAGTGGCTTCAAAAATTTGAGTTTGGATAAGTGAGAAGATTTTGAAAAAGCTGGATACTTGGAATAGATGGTACCTCTCTTTTGCAGGGAGATTTCAAATCTACCAGAAGATTCCCTCATCGTATAGCATATACTTTGCTTCGGTGTGGTTCTTCAGAAGTTATCAGATTAATGAAATCCAAAAAAGAATTAGAGGCTTCCTCTGGTCTGATGGGAAGTGCAAGAAAAAGAGACACTTGATTAAGTGGGAGTGGTGTTGTATGGCTAAGGATGATGGGGGGCTTGGTCTCAAAGATCTTAAAATTCAAGGTACAACACTTGAGGTGAAATGGATTGCTAAAGCCATGGTAGGTGAGGAACCATGGAAGGTTTTGATTAGAAACAATATCCTTCATGCCATGCCTAAGCAGGCTAAGTCGTGGAAAAAGTTACCCTTGTGTGATATTCTCTTGAACAATCATCCCATGTCCCCCGCTGGATCAATGGTTTTCAAAAGTTTGTGGATGGCCTGGGAATCAGTTAAACACAAAGTGAATTTCAAATGTTGTAATATTTATTTTAATAATAACCCCATGTGCTAGTCTTACTATTCTCCTTGGTGGAACCTTGTTTACAACGATAAGCCCCTTGCACTCCTGCAAGGTTGCTCTGCTAAAAGATGGCATCTGGTAGGTATTCATACTTTCCATGATATTGCTGAAAATGGTCGTCTAAAACCCATGGGCAAGTTGGGTAAAGAATTTAATCTGGATCTGTCCAATCTTAGGACTTATAACATTTTAGTTGAAGCTTGTAAAAATATTTCCTTCCCTCACAGTTCTGATGTAACTTGTGCCATTGATGCTGACTTGATTTGGAGTGATGGTACCCCTTTGACTGAGATTAAGGCTAAAATCATGTATAAAGAATTAGTGAAAGGTTTGTCAATTAGAGAGCATGTTAATTAATGTTGGGGGTTGAATATTGATGATTCTAAGTGGCAAAAAAATATCTCCTTTATTTGGCAAGAATGTAAAAGAGCCTAAAAAGGCCTGTTTTAGATGGCAAATTTTGTTACAGAAAATCCCTTTAAAAATTAATCAAGCTGATGTGGATATTTGTAGTCTATGCAGGACTCCTGAGACATTCTTAGACATTTTCTTTGACTGTCTTTATGCTAAAGAGGTTTGGAATTTTTTTTGTAATAACATGTCAATATGAACTGAAAACAGAACTTTGAACTGGTATGGGATCTTATTTAATTCTAGAAAACTACTTAATGAATACCAATTTTTTTGGGATTTCTCACTACTGAAATCCTTTGGTTTTTATGGAAAGTTAAGAATGAAGAGAAGTTTCAGGGGAGTGCCAGGAGGCTTACTAAGTCTACTAAGAGACTCACATTTTTCTCTATTGTTTTGCAGGTCACGATGTCTATGGAATCCTCATTGGACAAATTTATGAAGCTGGTAAAGGATGGGGGGTATTAGTGAACAAGGAGGAGGTCAAGCATGGGCTCATATGGCATCATAACCAGGCTGACTCAAAAACTTTCCTTAGCGTGTTAAGTGTGTTCCATAAAATCTTCAATAAGGTGGCTGCTGGGAGTGATAAAGCTGAACCTAAGTCAAGAGGGATCTCTAATGTTGCGCGGCTCTCAGGGGCTGTCTTTGATTTGCAACCAACTACACAGGAGGCTGAATGTGTTGACTATGATGTCAACATAAATTAGATGTGATACAAAACAAGAGGTGTTGTTATATTTTGTTTTGAGGCATCTAGGGTCACTTCTTTCATTCTCATGACTGCTCTTTGTTGCAAGCTGAAAGTTTAATGTCTATGTAACAAGCTGGAGGTTTAGTGTTTGTGGGTTATTCTGAGAACTAAATGTTCTCTCAATCTGCTGTAATTTGCTGAACTATTATTAATAAAAAAAAAATCTATTATTTAAAAGTATATTAAATTTATTAAAAAAATAAATTATATTTATTTATATAATAATTTAATATTAAATATAAATATTCTATATAGTATATATTTATTTATAAAAAGTAGTAATTAAATATAAACATAATATATAATTAATATGTGAAATATTTTTTAATTTATTAAAAAATATATTAAAAAATATAAAATATTATATAAAAATATATTATATATTAATTGAATTATATTTATTGCTAATAATTTCTAATACATAAAAATAGCTAAAAATTTAAATATTTATAATTAAAAAACGTGTGCAATTACATTGACAAAATGAGCGAAATTTGCTGGAAAAATATTTTTAAATCCCTCTTTCATTTAATGCCTCCGTTGCTCCCATTTTCATTTAAACGCCCCGGAACGAAAATAAAAAATGAAAAGCGAAAAATTATACGTAGGGTAAAGGATGCCGTAATGTTAAAATATAATTTCATTATTAGTATTTAAGCGTAATTTTCATTTTAATAAACATACTCTAGTATCTTTTCGTGCAAACCCTAATTGTAAAACCCTAACTGGAAAAGGAAGCCCTAACCTATTTCGATCTGATTCCTTTTTCATTTCACTCTTTATCAGTCGCGGGTCGTTCAGAGTGGAGCGGAAGCTTAAAATTTTATTGCAGTGCAGCAAGTGCCTAGGCTCCATATTTGTTGATAAGCCATGGCGACTCAGATGAGCAAAAAGAGAAAGGTATGCTTTCATTGCCACCCCCACCGCACAATGTTTTGCATTGATTTACTATGGTTGCATATGTAACATCTACTTAGACATTAAATCCTGGTTGGGCTTCATATGGTATTCGACATCATCAAATTTTTATCAAGGATTGAGATATTAGCGTGTCTAGTTTTGGATTAGCCTTCCTTTCTTATGAGTTTTATGAATATGGGCTCAGATCTGTTGCAATGCATTTGCTAGAATCATTTCTGGGTGTTAATCTGCTAAGTGATGAGCTTATTTTATAGGTAGGTGGCTTGAATTGGAAATGTTTTCCACAGCTAATGTTCAAGAGCTTGTTTTTTAAATGATCTTTAAAATTATGTGTATGTTTTAGGATCTTCAATCAAATCTTCTCTATTTTCTTGTCAAGATAATTTGTAAATGTTATATCTGTAAAATATCAGAAGTATGATGCCAATATAAAGTGGAAAGATAAACATCGTGTAGCAGGCACTATAATTTATTGCTAGTACTTGTTTGTTGAGGAACCTGTGGTTTGTGGCTCTAAATTTTATTTTCTCATTTTGCTTGCAGTTTGTTGCTGATGGCGTGTTTTTTGCTGAGCTGAACGAGGTTCTTACACGTGAGCTTGCAGAGGATGGATATTCAGGTGTGGAGGTTCGTGTGACTCCTATGCGAACGGAGATCATCATTCGTGCTACTCGTACACAGAATGTCCTTGGTAAGGGGATTTTTTTCAAAACCCGAGCAAGCCAAAATTTTTCAGAGGTTTATTTAATTACTATTTGAAAAGCTTAACTCTGATTCCTGAAATGCCTCAGGTGAAAAGGGGCGGAGGATTAGGGAGTTAACTTCTGTAGTGCAAAAAAGGTTCAATTTTCCGGAGAACACTGTTGAGCTTTATGCAGAGAAGGTGAACAACAGGGGTCTATGTGCAATTGCACAAGCCGAGTCCTTGCGGTACAAGTTGCTTGGAGGGCTTGCTGTCAGAAGGTAGAAACTTTTTGGTCTCTACAACCCTATGCAAATTGTCCCCTTTCCTATTTGTTAAAGTTCATTTGCCAAGATGGGATAAATTCCTTTTTAAGCTAACTGTAAGATTGCTATTCCTGTAGGGCTTGTTATGGTGTCCTTAGGTTCATCATGGAAAGTGGTGCTAAGGGTTGTGAGGTACTTTCCTTGCCTATAACAAATCACCCTCTAATTTTAGCATGTACGGATTTTTTCACTGTTTTCTAGACAAGTGTTTGCTGATGGGCTTTAGTGATCGGGTAATAATTTTCAGGTTATAGTTAGTGGCAAACTCAGGGCACAGCGTGCAAAATCAATGAAGTTCAAGGATGGATATATGATATCTTCCGGTCAACCAGTCAATGAATACATCGACAAGGCAGTGCGACATGTTCTTTTGCGTCAGGTAAGAGTGGCTTTTAATGTATTGAAGCCCTTGTTTGTTGGGCAAAGCTGCAAATCTGTTCTAGAAAAGTAATGATCTGAAATTTACATCCAAAAGGTAATGTGAATGTAAAATACCTTGTGTAAAACATCATGAATTAGATACCTTTTATCCGGTTGGATTTTCTCATACATTTATCCCTAATTACTGCTGCATATACAGTAAAATTTCTAGGCTGTTTTAATTTTTATTTTATTTTTTTGTCTTTTAACAAAGGCAGTTGGAAATGTTAGTTGGAACTGGATAGTAATTTGTGAAGTGTACGTGGGTTATGAAATATAATTTGAAAGCAAGTTTGCTGCAAGAAAAATGAGTTACAAATGTTACACACTTTTTTGCAGGGTGTCCTTGGAATTAAAGTGAAAATAATGTTGGACTGGGATCCCAAGGGAAAGCAGGGTCCTATGACGCCACTGCCTGACTTGGTTACCATTCACACTCCTAAAGAAGAGGAGGAATTTGCCCTCAAACCCCAGCTTGGGAAAGAAACTGAAATAATTGCCTAGGTAGCTTTGTGTAAATTGCATGCACTTCAATTTTGCATTATTGTTAGTTTTTTAGGAAGATTCAGAACTTTAAGATATTTTCTCAAGAAATGCATGCGGATTGGAAATCAGTGAGACCAGTTCAGAGTATCCTATTTTTATTTCATTTTTATTCTTGCAGCATTTATTAAATGTTGTAATGCTGTTTTTTTGATGTCTTGCAATCCCTGCGTCATATGCACCATCAACTTTGTTATGTGCTAGATAATTGAATTTTATAGTTTTATTTGATACTGCTTCTTTCCTCCCTAAACTGTACCTTGCCGCATATAGTGAGTGCACTACAATAAATGGAAGGAAATCAATTATTAAGTGGATATGTAATCTTATCTATTGTTCAACAACATCAATGATCAATAATCAGGTTATATATTTCTTTAATACTACACACTATTGAAAAACAGTAAAACTTTATTAAAAACAAACACCTTGACAAGATTTGGTTCAACCATATATGGCTCGTCAGCTTCAATGATATGGATGGGTAGGAATGTAGTATCTGTATGATTGTAAAAGTGTTAAATGCTACTAAAGTGTTCCAATCCAGTAGATTCAATGAACTCATTCATGATCATTTTAAAATATCCTGAGGTTCTAAAATTCAGCATCTTAATCAAGTTAAATATATATAGGTAACTGGTGATTACTAAAGAGGTGCATATTTCACCATGCATAAAATTATTGTGTTTGACTTCATGCATGTACTGGAAGTTGGAGACGAGGCATAGAATGCCAAGACCACCTTTCTTCCTTCTCGAACAGAGGGTGGTTTGTGTATTCCACTGGAATCACAGTGCTTCTGTTCTTGCTGTCTACCATAGAGGCAAGGCAATCCATGGGCACATGGGCACATTCTTGCAAAACTCCCTCCTTTCTTGGAGGAAAAATTGTATCATTACTGGTAAACTGTCTTGATTACCTGAAATTGGAATAAAAACAAGAAACTTCTGCTGCATTAGCTGAATTTCTGTGTGATAGCATCTACTTCTCTATGAAAATCCTAGACTATGCTTTAGGTGGTATCAACATTTTTAAACAAAAATATTCAGTGCGTCCAGGTTGGTAAATCATGGCACCTTGACTTCATTTGTTTGCTTTAATAAACTCAGCTTTTGCCAGAAGAATGAGGAGATTTTGATGATCATGGTGTTGATTTATAAGAATTTTTTTTGTAGTCTTTAGCTTATTTTTTCTGATAATTCTTCATATGATTTTGATTTCAAACAGCACAATTTGGGAGATTGTGTTCCATGTCTTGTTTCTGGTTTGGATGATTTCTGAGTTTCATGTTTATCTTGTTGATCACCTGGTGTTGAGAGGAAAGGATGGCCTTATAAATGAATTCTTTTCATATTTAGCTGATTAGGCTATATTTTGTCGCAGCTTTCAACCTGAATGTTGTCTCATGCTGGAAAAAACAACTGTCAGGCAGTTGAAACATTCCTTGCTCCATGTCTGAAAACAAATTGTAACTTGCAACCAATATTTTTGGTTAGAGGGCTGCAAAAATCTAGTCTGAAGCACAATATTCTAGTAGCTCTAAAACACCGATATTTTTAGATGTACTTTTTGTTTACCGTGAATAGATTGAAGCAGCACCTGTAATGATTTTATAAAAAAGTTCTGCTTTGGTAGGTTTTATAATTTTTTTCTTGCAACTCTGGCCAATTTAGCATTGTTAACAGAGCAGTACAATTTGTGCAGAATCTTGAGGTAAGTCACTAGCCATGGTTTTCAGTGTTCTTTTTTTGGAAATCTGTACTCTGCTGGATCATTTTTTTTTGTGTTTTACTTCATTTAAACAATTCTGTAGTTACCCCTTAACTGAAGGAATTGTTCTGTGGTTTTATCTATGGCTGTTTTCATACATGATATTATTGTAATACCTCACGTTAATCCCTATTTGTTTCTTCCCGCAGAGATATTTTGAACTGTAAAATGAGTTTTATGTTTATTTCATGGTTTTAAATTTTGTTTATTTTGATTTCTGGGCTCTCGAGGTTTTTTTTGTGTCAATTTTCTAGACAGAATTATTTAGTTAGTATTGAATGGTTACCAGATACTACTGATGTAAATGCAATGATTGACAGCTATTTTCAGAGTGAAAAGTTGGATCAGACCACCTTTATATGTCAAACTTATTACGTGGTGTCAGAAACCTTCACACTAGACATCATATTTTGTCATAGTTTTGTGCTATTATACTCGATCTTGTAAAGGCCAAACGTTTGTGACATGACATTTTTAAAAGGATTGTGTTGAATAAGTGACAAACAGCTTGGTTTTCAAGATGGGTACATCCACCTACATGTTTGGTTACTCGGTCAGGACTCTCTTACAGTTAGTTAATAATATGTGTTTGATATTATTACATTCTTTTCTGAAACCATGTGTTTTACATTATTTCAACAAAAACAAGGGTGCTACATTTGAGAGATCATCTTTCCACAAACAAATAGATCAAACATCCTCTGCATTTGCATCAATTTCAACATTTTTAGAATCAATTCTTGTGTTTGGTAGGTTAATACTAGAAGTATCATGTTTTTGCAACTGCAAAGAAGAATTATCTCTAAAATTTGATTCAGGTCTCTTGTATTTAAAAAAATTGCACAGTTTGGCATTCATCTCTTGTGGTCTCCAATCGTCCACATTTCTTCACCTGGTGTCATTTTCCATTGCAAGGCACACAAAGGGTCTCCTATAATCTGCTTTTTATGTACACCTAAAAAATATTTAGCTGCTTTTCATTAGAAAAGATGCACCATATTGTTTCTTCACGATGTCATCTAACATAGGTAATGCCTGTGAGCCATAGCTTCTTTAGTTATATCTTGATGGATGAGCTCTAATGGAGAAGTAATCAACTCAACACAATCTGTTTAAAGCCTTTTTACTTGTATTCTATACTTTAGCACCTAAGCAGCCGTTAATCAAAGTGTTTTGGGCTCTTGCTTATACTTAATTTGATAGAAAATATGAAACTTGTGTTTATCCTTTTTTGTATAGACTTTAGTTGCATTAAAGAGAAAATTACTTGTATTCTATACTTCAGCACCTAAGCAGCCGTTAATCAAAGTGTTTTGGGCTCTTGCTTATACTTCATTTGATAGAAAATATGAAACTTGTGTTTATACTTTTTTGTATAGACTTCAGTTGCATTAAAGAGAAAAGATTTCCTGTTAGTCGTTCTTCGGTCTCTCCAAATATGTCAAAAAACTTTTTGCATTTGAAAAAAACACTTTAGAGGAGTAAATTTGCAAACACTAAGAAAATTAGCTTTTCCGCTCTTTTATATCTTTGGACATGGTGGATTGCATCAAGTTCACCCTAGAGTAACGATTAACTTTCTTTTCTTGATATCCTCATAGTGAGAAAAGATGGCTCCCTTGTTTTTAGTGTTTATAGAAAGTCCACCAACATTGATCGTTACTTGCATACCTCTTTACACCAGCATTGGGCCCTCTAAGCTAGTGTTTAAAGACATTAGCAAACCATGTTTATCTTTATTTGTGATAAAGAACACAAACCAAGAGCTTGCTCGGCTTTTCCATGTCTTCAAGTTGAATGGATATTGCAACAAACATATCTTTAAGGCTTTTAATTTAACATTGCCAAAAAATGTCAAGGTAAACTACTTCTGAAGCTATCTGTGACTATGCTTTAGGTACCTATGCCTCTACAGGATATACTTATGGATCAACGCCTAGTTCAACCAAGTCACTAGAATCTATTGAATCGACTGGTGCTACCAAAGCTTCTTCTGCTTATGGGCGAAGCTTCCAGATCAACGCTATGGGTGTTGCTTATGATGGCTTTGTCTCCATGACCAATGCTGGGTATCAATCAAGACTTGGTTAAGACGTTGGCTTTGCTTCTTCTCGCGACGAGAAACAACTGCTACTTAATCAAAATCTTGGAAGAGATGGCTACTGTTGGTGAATCCATAAGTCACTATGGGTCTTGATCTCGATTAGTTACTAGTGTAGGTGTTATTGGCACTAGATCAACTGAATCAATAGGTGGTGTTGCTAGATCTACCAATGGTGGATAAGCCGGATCAGTTGGTTCAACCGAGTCCCATAGAATTTTAGGGCTGCCTATGCTTCTCTAGCCATCCCTTCCACTGCTACCAGTGGTGCTTCTATCTTAGCTACAAGTACAAGTAGTGCTCCTAGTACCATTGGTGCTTCTACTGGTACTGATCATGATTGGAAGCATCACAATGTCAAATACTGAGGAGGCAACTACCTTCATGGTGTGCTTATAACTACATCTGAGAAGGATATTGTAATCGAGCAGAGCATGAAATACTTCAATGTCAGTTAGGACCATCTTTCCCCCTAGCTCTATAGGGACATTATGAAAAACGCTGAGAGGGATGATTGTGATAGGCTTGAAGGGTGATAGTGATGGGGTAAGCTCTAAAGTACCTAACACCCACTAGACCATGGTGGACATAACATATGTAGATGCACCTTCATAAACAATACATCAATGGATCCCTACTATTCTAAGGGGTTCTTGATCATTATAGGCATTTGGAATGCAACAAGTGATGCTAACCTTGGATCGCCCTACTATTTTCAAGGGGGTCTAAGTCAAAGGTCACTAAACAAGAGTGAAAGGGGTTGATGGCACCTAATGTTGGTACTAAGGCGGGAAGGGAAGGTTTGGATGACCTTTTACGAAGACATGAGAGCTAGTGATTAAGCCAAGTCACTATGATATTGTAGTTGTGAATATCCCTCGCATATGGTTTAGGAGTAGTGTGACTGTGATGCATAGGAGTATTTTGTACACATGGTGTAGGGTCACTACTAAGATGCATAATTTTTCGAAGTTTAACCACTAGTTGAGGTTTGGGTGTCATCATGTTCTGTTGGTTGGGCTTAGAGAAGCCATAGGTATGGTTTTGCTTTTGAAGGTGGCCATTGCCCCTACTATTCTATGGGTTTCGTTGAGATATTTTGATAGGATGGATTGACGAGAAAGGAGTGGGGAGGTTGATAGGAGCCTAAAGGTTAGTAGAGGTGGTGGGAGCAGATCCAAACCCAATTGTTGTTTATCCGCCAGTATAGACATTAGGGGCAAAGGCACTTTCCCTCTCCCTTACCCGCATAGACGCCTTCCCTTCAACCAAACGCACTTATTTACCACCTTCTCCCCGTATACTCATTTCTTTCTCCCACCTGCTATGGGCGATATCCCTCCAGCGAATTGAGTTCTCTAAACTACTTTATATTATCCCGCTTATGATGAAGATCCCATAGTTCAAGATCCTTACACTGCATATTCATATCCAATTTTCTTTGATCTTGTTCGATAGCTAGTAGCAATCCAGCTAGTTTACCACCCAGTAGATCCCGCAGTTTCATTAGTAGCTTACTCATTGTCACCTCACTCAGTTCTAGATGCAGTTGAAGCGCCTGTTATAGATATAGTGCTCGTTTATCCAGCTCCAGTAATAGAGTCTCTAGTTGGAGTTATAGTTTACTAATAACCAATGGATCCACCAGCAGCATCAAAGAAAGCAAAGGCATCATTATAGATAACAGCTAGAGTGAAGCCTCTTTAGGTAATAATAAGAAGTAAATTGAAAGGCTGGAAAGATTTCTAGAAAAGGCAGGACCAATAGATGGAAAGATTTAACTGGCAGCTGGAATGGAGGGTTGTAAGAATCGGCAACCTTTCCGGATCGTATGGCATCATTATAGATAACAGCTAGAGTGAAGCCTCTTTAGGTAATAATAAGAAGTAAATTGAAAGGCTGGAAATATTTCTAGAAAAGGCAGGACCAATAGATGGAAAGATTTAACTGGCAGCTGGAATGGAGGGTTGTAAGAATCGGCAACCTTTCCGGATCGTATGATATTAGACAATTCGGACAAGACAATACGGATATTTCCAAATCGTCTTATTGTCTTCTCTAGACAATTTTTGAAGAAGACGATTCGTACAAGCCAATTTGCCATAAGCTGATTTACCTCTTGTGGGGAATTGACTGAATTCCACTCCGTAATCGGCAATTCGTTAGGTTGAAAGGTGAAGAATTGGCTTCCCTCCGCTCATAAATAAATAATTTCGTGAGGCCCTATGGGAAACTAGAATTTGAGTAAAGAGATGGCCCATAGAATTTTAGGGCACCCTACAATTCTATGGTGCGTTCAGCAAACCTAATCATATTGTTCTTGAGACATTGGCCATTGTGACCCTCCCTTATATTGAAGGCTTGGCTACCGAAATTTATAGAATCCTTTGTAAAAAAGTCCTTTGCACCTTCAAATTCCTCTCCACCTTGGAAAAACCTATCCCTTCTACTAAGGATCCCACATAAGCCTTAAAGAATTTGGGAGTTTACAAGATCCTTTCCTCTTGTGGGATTCCATATATTGGAAAAACGGGTAGATCTCTTAGCATTGAGATTAAAGCACATAGTGTTCACATCATACACAATTGTGTTGCCAATTTTGCGATGAGAACATCCAAGTTTTGATCAAAGAAGAACATTTTTCAAAAGAGAAAACTTGAAGAGGCCATTTTTATTAAGTCACCGTTCCAATCTTAATCAAGATGGATGTTAGCATCTTAGTCCAACTTGGTTGCCCTTGCTAACTTGCCTTCATGCCCCCTGGTTCTTATTCCTTTTCCTTTTGGCCTTGTTTATCTTGCTTGGAATTTTCCTTCCTCATTTGGTGTCTTTTCCTTTCTTGTTTCGCTTATTAACCTTCTTGGGCTTTGGTTTCCCCAACATTTAATTATTAAGGTTTTTTACTTAAAATTTATGCCTTACAGATTTTGTTGCCTTTTGATTCCTTGTTTTTATATTAATCCCTAGTCAATTATACATTTTCCCCCCCTTTATGCCTTTTTATTCTTTTTCATGTACTTCTCTTTGTACTCATTTTTTCTTCATATTTCTTTCAGATCTGATTTATGATTGATTTATGATTATATTTACACATGGAGTCTATTACATAACTATATTGATTATATTTTCTTTATAGATCTAATTTGATTTCGCAAGGTTCTTGAGTTTGAATTATTGGATTGTAGGTTTTAATGGATTTAATATGTATAATTAGTCAATTATACATTATCTTTAACTTATATTTTATAATTATTTATCAAATCATATTTCTTTTATAGATCTATTTCTATTTTATATATTTTTTTCCTTATTTTAGTCTACTAGATTTGTTAATTACTTTTATTTTTGTTCTAAACTTTAGTTTAATTATTTTTATTTTTGTTCTTAACTTCAAGTTTAACTATTCTTTAAATTATACTCTTTTATCTATTTAAATTTATTCATAGATTTGTGTTTATAATCTAGTGGCATTTATTTATCTACTCATTGCTTTCTTTGTAGTTCTATCATAACTTCTCTCATCACCTATCCTCACATTCCACCTTTTTTCTTGGTTTAGTCCTCTTTAACCCCTTTTTAAAGATCTTGTTTGTAATTCTTCTCTTACTCTTCCTCTTCCTAATGATGGATTGTTGAGTGCAATTCAAAATGGTGAAAAAAAACAGTAGTTTATTTCAGAACCACTTTTGCAAATACAACATGGATTATGGAAACCTATGCCACCCAATGATGGATTGTCTTCAAATTTCAAACCTTTTTTTTTTAATCTCAGAACACATTTTTAATAAGTGCCTCCATTCTAGTTTGGTATGCTTGTCCAATTATCTTTCATGCAAATTTTTTGCCAAATCTCATGATAACCATTAAATCATTGCACTTGCAGAGAACTCAAGAAGGTAATATGACACCTCAAGTAGAAGCTTTATTTTCAACAGTTACAAAATGTTACTTGTAGTTAGTATAGATTGCAACCATAGGGCCTTAGTGATGTGCAAGAGGTGGTTGTTCTATTGACTAACCTTTGGTAGCCATCACAAAGTGTAAGTTAGAGGGCATTGGTTGCACGTTGGCTTTTAGATTTACATTTTAAAAATCACAATAAACCACAATACAATAATCAAGTAGGTGGCGCTTTTACAATATAATGTGTTTACCAATTTTGTTTGTATATAAAACAAAATTTCATAGGCCTAATCCCAATTATGCCAAACATTATAATTTTGTCATATCTTCTCTCTTTTAATAGATCTTCATCAATCATTTGATAGCAATAGTTGCCTAAAATCTCTTGTGATTAGCAATAGTTGCCTTAAAATCTCTCATGATTATTCTTTACAAAACTCTTTTGAGATTTTACTTTAATTGTGTGAATGTATCATTTAAAATTAAGATTACATGGAAAAACTTGCAAAGCACTTGGCCTTGCACCCTAATATTACCACAATAACATTGAATATTTAAAACAAAAAAAAAGTTGTGTTGGGAGTTGCAAACTACTCGTAAATGATATGAAAATTTGTATTCAACATTGTGCCTTACCTCTATATGACAAACTACTCGGTAAGAGTGAAATAAAGTTGTCTTATTTGTAATAATAAATATTTTCTACTTAATATGAATAATTTAAAATTATTAGTATAATTTAGTAAAGAAGGGCTCTTGGTTGCATTGCTAGTTTTTGCATTTTCTTACACAAATTGTTTGCATTAAAAAGTTGTGTTGCTCATAATTTAATTTGCCTATTTTCTGGAAAGACCTCAATTAATATATAATTAGTATAAATATCTTAAATGCATCAAATAATAAAATTTAAAATTAAAATAAAAGGTAGAGTAATGATTGCTTAGGAAGAGTAATTTCAGCCCCAACTAGTGCTGGTTTCTATAGATGTTTATCTCTTGAATGCCACTCTTACTACTTACATAATAAAGTCAAGCTCACTAGCTAGCTAGGCAAGCGAGCATTGCTACAAGTACTCTCCACAGACCACAAAGCTTAACTCATTTTTTTCAACAAATATTGATGTGCAAGTTGGGTAGAATATATTTTCTAAAATTTATTTACTTTATTCTATATTTTTTCAAGTTTTGTGTTGGATACATTTGTCACGTAATTAAGATTAATAGTAAGAAATTGTGGACAAGCACAAGAAAAAATAATGTTTCTATACAAGGTTTATTTTTGAGGAGGAAAATAAAAAGGAACTGTAATAGATTATTTTTGAAATTTAGAAAATGATTGAAATTGTTAATCTTGATTTTAAGTAGTGGTAAGTGTGATTATTTTAAAGCTCTTAATTGTTTTCATCGTTTATTAAAATGAAAATAATTCCAATGGCATGCTTGAAGGAGATTCAATTTACAGTACATTAGTGAGCTCTAAGTTATTAAGATGGTTACATTTCTTCCTATGACATTTAAGGACTTTCAATATGGATTTTAGTTCAACAAAGATTCAGGATGTATATACAACTTTATGATAGTGTATTCATATCTAATGAAGACAAACTTCTTAAAAACCAAGCAGAAGGGCTCAAATTTGAGGGATGACTTCAATTAAAAATTGTAGCTATACAAGTGCAAATTTGGTTGCATTCTTAAGTTTATGAGATGAAAAAGGAAGATGAGATGAAGCATATTGATAGAGCTATTAATTACATTTTTATCTTGCAATTAATGATATCAACTTTGAAATAGTAAAATAGAGAAGTGATTAATGTTGATGTTGAAGATTTTCTCTAGGCAAGGAGGAAGAATCATTAATTATCTCATTTGCAAAGTTTAATGTTTGTTTTTAAATTTTCGTTTTTGTGTGGGGTAATGAATTATTTTTTATTATGTTCTAATTCAAACGTTTGGTTTGATAAATAATTGATTACTCTCTAAATAAGAGATATTTGATTATATAATTTTTAAAGCAAAAATTAGACATGAAACCTCAAAACTTATTTGCTTGGAGGGTTGATTTTAGTTTTATCAATCAATACTTAATCAAGTTGCATAATATTAACAAATGGGAGAGAGGATATTCACAGTGGTTCTCATATATGATAAGCCTACACCAAACCACATGGGTTGAGGACATTGATCTATACAATCAAAAGAATGACCAATTCCATAGTTTTTTCATAGCATTCCAAATATGTGAGGAAAATTTCTAACTTGTGTGAGAAGATTCCTTATATTTGGAAAAGGGACTCCAATGACATTTGATGCAAGGAAGAGAAGGAAAGAGTTTACAATAAGAAAATATATTCAAGCATGGAAATTTATGTTGCAATTGTCAACATGGCATTTGAAATTTTATAGAATTTTTCATTCTTTTTTCTATTTATTAATTTTGGCTTGATATTTTAATTTTACAAAATGTAATAAATTACTTATGAATAGTTGTTTTTGATTAAATAAGCAACAAACAAGGGTGTTGAACCCTTTTACAATAAAACCCTCAAGTTAGAGAAAACCATGCCTTCAACAGGCCACTTATAACACACGAGCAATACAACAAACAACCTAGATCAAGAGAGGAGAACTCTCACCCACAACTTGAGTATGAGTTTGGGAAGAGGAAGAAGAATGATCTTTCCTCCATCTATAAACAACAAACCAAGCAATAATATCATCCAAATTCCCAATGCAAGGGGAAGCAATAGGGGAAACCACCACAAAGGCCTTGGTAGCACCCAAACAGAGGGCAGTAGGACGACAAGGCGAAAGGCAATCATCTACCTCATGGAACTGGAGCTAAGAAGAAATAATAGGCAAATTGACAACATGGCATTTGAAATTTTATAGAATTTTCATTCTTTTTTCTATTAGCAAATTTGGCTTGATATTTTAATTTTATAAAATGTAAGAAATTAATTTTGCATAGTTTTTTTTATCAAATAAGCAACAAACTAGGGTGTTGAACCCTTTTACAACAAAAGCCTCAAATGTAGAGCAAAACATGCCACTTATAACGCTCGAGTAGTACAACAAATAACCCACATCAAGAGTGAATAGAACTTTCACTCACAACTCGAGTATGAGTTTGGGAAGAGGAAGAAGAATAATCTTTCCTCTGTCTACAAACAATAAACCAAGCAATACTTTTGCATAGTTGTTGCTAGTTGTTTATGAAAAGTTTTATAGATATTCAAAAATCATTTTTGAATTCTAGAAGCAAGCATTTAATAGTTTGACTAATCTATTTTAATTCTTTTTTCTCTGATTAATTTTTTGGCTTAATATTTCAATTATATAAAATGGAAGAAATTACTTCCGCATGGTTGTTATTAGTTGTTTATGAAAAGTCTTATACATCATCCAATATCATTTTTGAATTCTAGAAACAAGCTTCAAGGTTTGACTAATCTATTTTCATTTCTTGTTTTATTATTAATTTTTAGCTTGATATTTTAATTTTATAGAATGAAAGTTGTTTATGAATTTTTTTATGCATCCTTAGAGAATATTTTTGAATTCTAGAAGCAGTTTCATAACTCAACTAATCTATTGTCCAATTCTAATTTATTTAATATTCAAATTTAGTAGAATTTTTATTTCTTTCTTGATATTTCCCTTATATAAAAATAAATAGCTAAAATACCCTATTCATGTCCTATTAATATTTTTTAGTCTTGTATTTTCCCCTTTTAAATGTTGCTCTACCTCAACAAATATTGCTATCTCATATATTATCTATGGAAAATATGTATGAAAATAAGGGCTAATTGACACAAGCAAATTAGTTCTATATATTCACATCGCAAAGAGGTCTAGAAAAAATTACTATTTAGAATGATAAGAATTTAGTTGTTTTAGAGACTTCCTAATTTGTTTAAAAAAATTCATCAACCAAAATATTCTCTAAATTTTCATATCAATATTATCCATTCTCACAACTATCTTTGTGATTTTAAAGGGCCTCAAAGCACCTTGAAAATATGTTATGATTTTACATGACCTCAAGGCACCTTAAAAATACGACTAGGAAATATGAAGAAAATTATTTCTCTTTGTCAGTGATACAACTTTTTCTTTTAATTAATTCCATGAGAAGAATATTTGAGGAAACTGTTTAGATTTTGAAGATGATTGAATAATATATTATCTTAATTTTATAGTCGACTATAAATTAATGTGTGAGACATTTTGCAATTGCTATTTGTTTGCTTATGTGTGAGGTCGTTCAATTTTAATTTATAGCTTTGGTTGGGCACAAAATAACTTTAATTTCTATTTTATTGAGTCTTATATTTTTAATTTTGGAAGGATGTATTGAAAATCTCTACAATTCAATTTTAGAAAAGGCTTACCTTTGTAATAATCACCCTAGTGACTTTATTGGTTTAATTTTATTTTCATTGTAATATTTGGAATGTTTATTCATTAATGCGTTATGCTTATCCATTTCATCTCTAGACTCTATATAAAGAGACAAACCTCATTGTAATCATTATCTTGATATCTAGTAAATAATATTGTGTTCTATTTCTTTTTACAACATGGTACCAGACCAAGGGGTCATGTGAAAATGGGTTTTTTCATTTGTAACTATTGGGAGAGGCTACAAGATAATTATTTTGGAAGAAAATTGTTAAGGGTTTGAAAATCAAGTTATGCCCATTTCTTTTTCTATAAATTATGCATGGATTCATTCAAATCACAAATCATTTTTGTCTTAAAATCAAGGGTTTATTTTTGGTGAAAAACATGCCAATAGTTGTTTAAAGAATATTTTTTTCAAAGAAAAATTGTGGAGTTTGTTTTGGTGAAAATTCAATGAAAAATCACAAATTTTATGTCTTTGTTTGAAAATGATGATTACTTTCATTTGCAAATTGTGATTGATTTTTTCAAAGACAAAATCACATCTACCATTTCTACAAATTATGCTGAAGTTTAGTTCTACAAATTACAACCAAGTTACACATAAAAATTGTGATAGGTTTTTGTTTAAAAGTTGTAGATTTTTTATTTTGAAAAATTGTGATCCTATTTTTGACATAAGTTAAGGTTCTTGTGCCAATTTTTTTATAGTCCACTTGAGAAGCTAGGGAAAAGTAGTCCATTGTAATGGTTTTGTGAACCATTTTTGTCATCCAATGACCATGGTTTTCTTTAAAGCTTGAATCTCTATTGAAGTGCTTACTATTGTAAGTAGTTGTGGCAACAACCATGGTTGCTATAGTTTATTTTGTCCATAATATTAGTCCTCACCCAATGTTGGGTTGTATTTGGAAGTTATTATCATTGATAATCTTATTATGGTTACAAAGGCTTTGCTTTCTTGAGGATTTAGCTCGAATAGGAACTTCCACTCAAGTTCAGTGTGAGCATGTGGAAAGGTTTAAGTGGTTTGATTTAGTGTATTTTGAATTTCACTTTGAAAGACAAAAGTGAAAGTCTTTTATTTAGCTAAATAAGTCTTATAAAGTATACATTTGTATTAGTGATTTAAACTTATCTCCCATCCTGTCCTTAAAATTAATAAGGATGCTTTTTATATGTAAAGCTAGTTTTTCAAAGATTATATTTTTAGACAAATTAGTATAAAGATAGGAGTAAGATAGAATATTGTAAGAAAAACTTTAAATTATCTTTTGAAGGAATGCAAGACTAAGCTTTTTGAAGAATTGGAAAATTGAATGTAATATATTGAATACAATGATTTTTTGTGCAGTTGTGAGCAACATCAATTGTGGAGGTTAGCTTGTAAGTTTTTTGAAGGAATGGAAAAATAATTTGATGGTGTAATTATCTATGTATGCTTTTACATTTTGAAGTTTTCATTATTGTGTGGTTTGTGCAATGTTATTTAACATTAGGACATAGTCATCTAGATTTGGATTTTTTCTTTATGCTTATCATATCTATCTAAATAATGTTCAGATTTAATCAGTTATTGAGTATGTGATGCAAGAGCACCCAGGCGAACTGGCGATCCTCATCAATCAAAAAAATATTTGTAGTCGTTTTCTTCAGTTTGGTTTTAATTTCACATTTTTGGTGCGTGGTCGATTTAACAGATTGACAATTGTTGTATCGATTTGCATTTTAAGTTTAATGCCTGTTGAAATAACTTTTATCTTGTTGCGAAGGTTATGCTAATCAAGTTAAATGTTTATATATCTCTTGTTTAACGATTGGATGTGGGAAGAAGATAAAATATCTTGTGCACCATTTTAAATGAAATGCAGATTTGGATGCATATGAAGAGGATGGTATCACTATTTGGAATTGGTTGAGCCACAACTAAGTGGCATAATTAAATAAATATTTAAAAGTTGAAGGCATGTAATGCCCAACCCATGCCTCTATAGGAAAAGCTAGATGGATGACCAACATACAATGAACAATCACCATATCAAAAGGTAAATAAAAAAAGACAAAAAATGGATATGCAAGAAATGAAGGGTCGTGACCAGAGGGAGAAAAAAGAGCATTTTTGATAAAAAGAAAATTGGCATAGATATGTGGAGGGGTGTGCTATGTTAGAAGGCAGTAGCATAGAAAAAATGAATGTGGAATTAGCTATTGTGAAGCCAGGCCGTGTGGAGTGAAAGGACAACAAGCCGCTAATGAGGAAGGAAAGGTAGGTAGAGTTGACTAGCATAGGAAAGAGTGAATTTTGCTAGCAAGCCATTGCTAAGAAGGTGATCAGATATAGATAGAGGAAAATGTAGTTTAGATAAAAAAAAGAGTGGCGCTAGGTATGAGTGACGATTTGGAAATACACAAGAAACAAAATAAGTAACAATCGAGCCTCTTTGTGAGGATGATGATATTTGTTGATGAAGGGTCGTATGTGGAAGAGGTAGAGTGAAGGCTTAGAATAGAGGAGTTCATGCAACAATTGTAATTTAAATTGCTAGTTGTAAAGAATATTTTCTTGAGAATTGCATGATTAATCAATTTATTTGAAATGCATTTGAATGCAAATATCAATTAATTTGATTTAGTGCACTAAAATTTAAGTTTCTTTTCCTAATTTATGTGTAAATCGATTCATTGATTGTTAAACGAAGTTGTCAATTCAATGACATAGAAGAGGTTTGGCCATCTACACCATTTGGTATCAAAGTAGGTTGTCTTCAATCTGTAGATAGACCATCGAATGTGAGACAGTCTATGTTGGAAATAAGATGCCATTTAATTGCAATCCTAAACATTATTTATTTCATGTGTCTCCTAAGTCCTTGGAAAGTGTTCTCAAACACTAGGATTAGAGAGAGATTAATTTTGGATGAAATAATCATGTTAATTGACATTTGTAATTAATTCTAAATAATAAGAGCATGTGAGGGCGCCCAAGATGAGTTCCTAAATAATAGGAGCACATGGGACACCGACATGGAAGGTGGAACTCACCTTAAGTTAAGTTAACTATTTGGAGTAAGAGATAACACTTTTGAATGCATGTAAAGATCCTAGGAGATAGGGTTTGATGTTTACATGCATGAAGTTCAGTTCAATTCAAATTAGTTCAAATCAATTCAGTTCAGTTCAGTTCAAAATTAGTCTAGTTTAGTTTAGTTCAATTCAGTTTAGTTCAATTCAATTTAGTTCAGTTCAATTCAGTTATGGTTCAATTATCTTTAGTTAGTTTTAGTTGAATGCTAGTTGACTTCAGTTAACTTGGAATGCATGACCAATAACTTGAGTTGCATGACATATAACAAGTAACTTCCTTCAGTTAACAGGGGATGACCATTCTTGCATGAATGGTGGAGAGAGATGTTTTAGTTAATAGAAAATGACTTGGACCCACTTTGGGCACCCAAGTTGGCTTCTTGGAATTAACTCCTTTGCATTTTAAGATATTTTAGAAGGCTAAGTTAAGTGGGCCCACTCTTGGGTGCCTACTTTGAGGATGAAGCCTTGAAGATATTTACAGAATAAAGGTTGAGTTGGCACTTCAGTTTGGGATGCCCAAATGCATGAAGATGAGGATTTGACATTGTTCTTCACGGTTAAACTCTACTTGGAAGAGATAGGAGTACCTTTTAGGAGATAGGGCTTGAGCATTGTAATTGTAACTCAATTGGAGTTTACAAAGTTGATCAAAGCCTATTTATCTCAAGCAAGTTGAAGAGAGTTTGTATCAGTTTTATTGCAGGTCGTGAAGAAGATTTGTTGAAGGTAGAAGAATCATCTCAAGGAAGAATTGGAGTTATTGTAATCTACTTCAGAGATTAAATAATACATTGATTCTTGGTGGAGTTTTTCCCGGAAAGGGTTTCTCCACGGTATATGTTGTGTATCTTCTAATATCTTGTCTAATTCTTCTACAACTTATGTCTTCATTCTAAAAATGATAAAATGAATTAATTAGATAATCACCCACAAAGAATCTATAGCAAAGGAAATAATGCATATTTAGATCAACAAGTATAATAGTTTTACGAAGTATTAAGCTACATAAACACCTCAATTTTCAATAGTCTACACCAGGACTTGTGGGCGAGGAACTTGAGAGGATTGTTACAGAGAGCAGAGTGGAACATGAGGTTTGTTGAAGAATCAATCAATATTCAAAAAACTTCCAAGATGTCACCTCAAATAGGAATGCCCAGAATAGAGGAGGTATTGGAACAATTTCGTGAAATGATAAGAGAAGATATGAGAAATGATATCATAAATGAGGTGAGAATAACTACTAGAAGCACAAGAGATCCTGCAAGAAGAAAGTGAATTGGAAGAGCAAGGAAGAGAGGATGAACAAATAGAGGTTATTGGAGAAGAAATACTTTTGAGGGCTCTTTCGAGAATTGCGAAGAGCAACAAGATGGATGTGCCAATTTTTTTTGGAACTGGAAGAATTAATTGATTAGATAGGAAAGGTGGAAGGGTATTTTGAATTGGAGGAAATAAAATGCCCACATAGGGTAAAGTTATCCCAAACAAAATTAAAAGAGCATGATGCATTATGGTGGAGAGAATTGCAAAGAGAACAAGTAACGAATGAAGACCCTAGAATAACAACGTGGAATTAGATGGTGACCAGGTTGAACAAATTTATTCCTAGGGATTACAAAATGGAGTTATTCAAGAATTTGAAAATTTTGAAACAGAAAGACATGAGCGTAAAATATCAAACAGAGGAGTTCTACAAGTTGGCCATTTGATCGAGAAGGCATGAAATTGATAGGGAAAAGATAGCCTAGTATGTGAATGGTTTACAATTTAATATTCGAGATGAAATGAGTATGCTGAAGATTATCTAGGTGGAAGAAGCATACCAATATGTATTAAAGATTGAGGAGAAGTTGATGGGAAGGAAAATAATTAATTCTTGAATTCATGGAAGATTTATAGCAGAGAAAGGACAAGTGAGCAACAACAAAGGAAAGCATATTGAAGAAGAATCCAAGCCCAAATGGAGTAAGGAAGTGGGACAAAGCACAAAAGAAAAAGATTTTCCAACAAGAGGATGTGTTAGCAGCAATAGTAGGTTCCTTGGTAAATGTTTCCAATGTGGAGAAGCTGGTCATCATGCTTATGAGTGTCCACAAATACAAGAAGGTAACAAGAAGAGTGCAATAATAAACCACTTGGCACAAGAAGATGATGAAAGTGGTGCATCCCTGAAATGTGAAGAACCCAAAGAAGGTGAATCTCTCATGATGAGGAGAGTTTTGGTAAAATCGAAGGTGGTTGAAGAGGAACCATCACAAAGAAGGTGTCTCTTTTTAATTGTGTGCAAGGCTGGACGTAAGTGTTGCAAAGTTATAGGAGATAGTGGTAGTAGGGATAACCTAGTTTCAAAAGAGATGGTAGAAAAGCTAGGTTTAAAAAGTTGTAAGCACCCTAGTCTGTATAAAGTTTCTTAGTTACAAAAGAAACATGAGAAGTCTGTGAGTGAGTAATGTTTGATTAATTTTCAGATTGACTATAAGGAATAAGTGTTGTGTGATGTAATGCCTATGAGTTCTTGTCATGTGTTGTTGAGAAGGACATGGCAATTTGATAGGGAGGCGATTTATGATGGTAGAAAGAATGTGTACACCATCCAAAAAGATGGAAAAAAATATGTGTTAAATTCTCTAAAGGAGAAGGAGAAGCAAGTAAAGGAATCAAACTCCATTATTTTTTGTAGTGTTGAAAAGCAACATATAGAGAAAAGAGAAAAGAATGACCATGGTGATTTGCAAACATTCAAAGAGTAGATTTCAAGAGAAAAGGCATATTGGATTCAAATTTGTTGCAATAGCGTAGTAAAGAAAAATAAAACAACCCAAAAGGATGTGGTGGTCAGAAAAGTGGCTTGTGTGTTGAAGTTGATGAAGAACAAAAGAATTTAAAAGGAAATTCCCCCATGAACAAGGAGAAAATTTGGATCATAAACAAACATGAGATCACCTTTCCATGCATCTTCAAATGTTCTCAAGTTTTCCAACTCATGGAACATTTCACTTACCCAATGTGTCTGATGTAGAAGCACCTGTGAGAACTAGTGATCCTCATCAACGGAAACAATATTTGCATTTGTTTTATTCAGTTTGGTTTTGATTTCACATTTTTTGTGTGTGGTCGATTTAACAGATTGACAATTGTTGTGTATTGATTTGTATTTTAAGTTTAATGCCCATTGAAATAAATTTTATCTTGTTGCTAAGGTTATGCCAATCAAGTTAAATTTTTATATATCTCTTGTTTAATGATTGGATCTGGGAAGAAGATAAAATATCTTATGCACCATTTTAAATGAAATGCATATTTGAGCACATATGAAGAGGATGGAATGGTTGTTTGGTATGGGTCAAGCCATAGCTAAGTGGCATAATTAAATAAATATTTAAAAGTTGAAGGCATGTAATGCCCAACCCATGCCTCTATGGGAAAAATCCAGATGAATGACCAACAAAAAATGAACAAACACCATATCAAAAGGTAAATCAGAAAAGATAAAAAATGGATATGCAAGAAATGAAGGGTCACAACCAGAGGGAAAAAAAGAATTTTTGATAAAAATAAAATTGGTGTAGAGATGTGGAGGGGTGTGCTATGCTAGAGGGGAGGGTAGAATAGAAGAAAAGAATGTGGAATCGACTATTGTGAAGCTAGGTCGTGTGGAGTGAAAGGATGACAGTCTGCTAATGAGGAAGGAAAGGAATTGGAGTCAAACAACATAGGAAAGAGTGGATTTTTCTAGCAGGTCGTTGCCAATAAGGTGAGCATATATAGATAGAGGAAAATGCAATTTAGATAAAAAAGAGTGGTGCCAAGTATGAGTGACAATTTGGAAATACGTAGGAAACAAAATGAGTAGCAGAGGATCAAGCCTCTTTCTGAGGATGATCATATTTAGAGATGAGTGTTCATATGTGGAAGAGGTAGAGTGAAGGCTTAAAATAGAGGAGTTCATGCAAAAATTGTAATTTAAATTGCCAATTGTAAAAATATATTTTCTCGAGAATTGCATGATTAATCAATTTATTTGAAATGCATTTGAATGTAAATATCAACTAATTTGATTTAGTGGACTTAAATTTAAGTTTATTTTCCTGATTCATGTGTAAATCAATTCATTGATTGAAAAACAAGTTATCAATTTAGTGATATAATAGAGGTTTGGTCGTCTGCACCATTTGGTATCAGAGCAGGTTGTCTTAAGTGTGTAGAAAGGTCATCGAATGTGAGGCAATCTACACCAGGACTTGTGGGTGAGGAACTTGAGAGGATTGTTACGGAGAGAAAAATGGAACATGAGGTTTGTTGAAGAATTAATTGTTTGGAATAGGATGCCATTTAATTGCAATCCTAAACATATTTCATGTATCTCCTAAGTCCTTGGAAAGTGTTCCCCAACACTAGGATTAAAAAGAGATTAAATTTGAATGAAATGAACATGTAAATTGACATTTGTAATTATTCCTAAATGATAGGACCATGTGGGGACGTCCAAGAAGAGCTCCTACAAAATAGGAGCACATGGGGTTCCCACATGGAAGGTGGAACCCACCTTGCTTAAGTTAATTGTTTGGAGGATTGATAACACTTCAGTAATGCATGTAAAGATCCTACAAGTTAGGGATTGATATTTACATGAGTGGAGTTCAGTTCAGTTTAGTTCAATTTAGTTCAGTTTAGTTTAGTTATGGTTTAGTTATCTTTAGTTGCATGTAGTTAGTTTGAGTTGAATGCTAGTTGACTTTAGTTGACTTGAGTTGCATGACTAATGACTTTAGTTGCATGATAGATAACAGGTGGATACATTCAGCTAAGTGGGGATGATCAATCATGCATGATGTTTGCATGAATTGGTGGAGAGATATGTTTTAGTTAACTAAAATTGACTTGGACCCACCTTGGGCGCCCAAGTTGGCATCTTTGATAACACCTTTTGCATGAGAAGATATTTACAAGGCTTAGTTAAGTGGGCCCATTCTTGGGCGCCCAAGTTGGAATCTTTGAGTTAACACCTTTTGCATGAGAAGATATTTACAAGGCTCAGTTAAGTGGGCCCATTCTTGGGCGCCAACTTTGAGGTGAAGCTTGCAAGATATTTTCTTAACCAACGTTCAATTTAGTGTTTAGTTTGGGGTGCCTAAATTGAGGAAGAATTTGGTTTGAACTCAGATTGCATTGTGGAACTCTACTTGCACAATCTAGGCATAGATTTTTGAGAGGAGCTTTATGCTCTTGTATTTGATAAATCTTATGAGTTTACATGCTCATTAATTGTCTATTTATTGCAGCAATTGCATCATGGTTTGAAGGAGGTTAGTAGGTTGAGCTTGTGCATGTGTGAGGGTTTGAATCATGGCATGGGATGTGTGGATTCATGCTTTGTCACATGGAATGCATGGATAACTTGTGCTGTAGAAAGTGTATGAGAGTTTATTGCAAGTTGTGAAGAAGGATTGTTGAAGGCAAGGAAGCATATCAATCAAGGATTGATACAATATTATTGTAATCTTGTTCTAAGGTTAAATAATACAAGCACTATTGATTATGGTGGAGTTTTTTCTTGAAAGGGTTTCTCCACGTATATGTTGTGTCACTTCTATCTTCTTGTCTCATTCTTCTACAATCTCATGTCTCTTTCTACAACTGGTAAAATTGATCTAAGTAGATTAATCATACACAAATAATTGTGGCAAAGAACACTTAATTAGATCTACAGTCTCATAGTTTTACAAGTTTTAAGCTACAATTTTACCTTTATTTTTAACATTTGGTATTAGAGCTAACAATTGGGTAGAGTTTGGGACACCTTTCTCTTAAAAGTTTAAAGGTTTTTTGGTTGTAGTAGGAGCATTTACTATTGTGATATTATGGATTTGTAAAAGAAGTGTGTTTTATCTTTTTGGTTTAGAGATTATGGTTTTCTTGACCTTTTGGGAGCTGTGTCGTTAACAACAGTTTCTTTGATTGTGTTGAGGCCATGGATGATTTTCATTTAGGAGATGGTTATCACGATGTCATGGATAGCTTGGTTACATGTTTCAGTGGGATTTTTTGACAATGATGGTTTGTTGTTTATCTTGTTGCCATGTATAGCTTGGTATCATAGTTTAGTGGGAGCTTTGGTAGGATATGGTTATCTTCATGTGATTTGAAGAGGTTTTAACGTCTTGTTTCATGGAGGACCCTTAGAGTATTTGGTAAAGGTGTTATTGTTCTTCCTTTAGAGAGGATGTAGTTCTTTTTGGTTTTGATTAATAATCATTTGCTTGGAGCTTGCTGGTAAATCCAAAGGTGGTTGAGGAGGAACCATCCCAAAGAAGGTGTCTCTTTCAAACTGTGTGCAAGGCTAGAGGTAAGTGTTGAAAAGTTATAGTAGATAGTGGTATAACCTAGTTTTAGAGGAGATGGTAGAAAATCTAGGTTTGAACAGGTGTAAGCACCCTAGTCCGTATAAAGTTTCTTGGTTACAAAAGGAATATGAGATGACTGTGAGTGAGCAGTGTTGATTAATTTTCAAATTAGTTCCTATAAGGATGAAGTGTTGTGTCATGTAATGCATATGAGTGCTTGTCATGTGTTGTTGGGAAGACCATGACAATTTGATAGGGAGGCCATTTATGATGGTAGAAAGAATGTGTACACCATTTGAAAAGATGGACAAAAATATGTGTTAAATTCTTTAAAGGAGAAGGAGAAGCAAGTAAAAGAATCAAACTCCATTGTTTGTTGTAGTGTTGGAAAACAACATATAGAGAAAAGGGAAAAGAATGACCATGATGATTTGAAAACATTCAAAGAGCAGCTTTCAAGAGGAGAAAGTAGATTGGATTTAAATTTGCTGTAACAATGCAGTAAAGGAAAAAAAGAAACACAAAAGCATGTGGTGGTAAGAAAAGTGGCTTGTGTGTTGAAGTTGATGAAGAACATAAGAATAGAAGAGGAAATTCTCCCATGAACAAGGGGAAATTTTGGATTAGAAACAAACATGGAATCACCGTTCCATGCATCTTCAAATGTTCCCGAGTTTTCCAACTCATGGAACATTTCACCTAACCGGCATGTCTGATGCAAGAGCACCCGAGTGAACTGGTGATCCTCATCAACATAAAACATATTTGTAGTTGTTTTCTTCAATTTGGCTAAATAATTTCACATTTTTGGTGTGTGGTCGATTTAATATATTGGAAATTGTTGTGTATTGATTTTCATTTTAAGTTTAATGTTTGTTGGAATAACTTTTATCTTGTTGAGAAGGTTATGTCAATCAAGTTAAATGTTTATATATCTCTTGTTTAATGATTGGCTATGGGAAGAAGATAAAATATCTTGTGCACCATTTTAAATGAAATCCAAATTTGGGTGCATATGAAGAGGATAGTATTGTTGTTTGGTATGGGTCAAGCCACAACTAAGTGGCATAATTAAACAAATATTTAAAATTTGAAGGCATGTAATGCCCAACCCGTGCCTCTATAGTAAAAATCTAGATGAATGGCTAGCAGACAATGAACAAACACCATATCAAAATGCAAATCAAAAAAGGAAAAAAATGGATATTTAAGAAATGAAGGGTCCTAGTCGAAGGAAAAAAAGAGAACTTTTGATAAAAAGAAAATTGGCGTAGAGATGTGGAGGGGAATGCTATGCCAGAGGGGAGGGTAGCATAGAATAAAAGAATGTGGAATTGGCTATTGTGAAGTGAGGACGTGTGGAGTGAAAGGACAACTAGCCACCAATAAGGAAGGAAAGACAGGTGGAGTCAACCAACATAGGAAAGAGTGAATTTATCTAACAAGTCGCTACCAAGAAGGTGAGGAGGTATAGATAGAGGAAAATGTAGTTTAGATAAAAAAAAGAGTGGCGCTAGGTATGAGTGACAATTTGGAAATACATAGGAAACAAAATAAGTAATAGAGGATTGAGCCTCTTTGTAGGATGATGATATTTGTAGACGAGGGGTCATATGTGGAAGAGGTAGAGTGAAGGCTTAGTATAGAGGAGTTCATGCAACAATTGTAGTTTAAATTTCCAATTGTAAATAATATTTTCTTGAGAATTGAATGTCTATCAATTTATTTGAAATGTATTTGAATGTAGATATCAACTAATTTGATTTAGTGGACTGAAATTTAAGTTTGCTTCCTTGATATATATGTATATTGATTGACAAATGAAGTTTTCAATTCAATGACAAAGCAAAGGTTTGGCCATCTGCACCAGTATGGATATTGGGGTTTTAGAGGTCTAGGAAATTTAATCTCCTTGGACCCCACAAGCCATTGATGCATTTTAATTTGATGGTGAAAGATTAACAAAACATGTCCTTTATTTCATCACTATAGACTCTCAATAAGATAATGCATGACCTTGAAAAGTAATGTGAATGTTTGGAAGTGGGGTAACAACTCCAACTTAACATTCAATAGCCGTTGGTATGACTTTTCACTTTAGGTTCAAAAGAAAAAAATTACAAACTCTAATGAACATTGGATTAACCTTATCAATGGTTTGATAGTTATCATATGCTAAGTAAACCCATTTACATTCACCTCCCCACAACCCGTAAAAAAATATTTATACATAATTATTTTTATTCACCAACACCACTATACATGTTTGAAAATTTAAACCTCTAAATTTGTGAAATAATATCTATTAAAAAATTTGAGAGAAAAAGACAACCATATATAAGAAATATTCTCAAAATTTGTATTTAATTTGATTACACTTGATAACCTAATATCTTCTTGAAACAATTACCAAATCAATAATTTATAATTACACATGTAAACTTGTTTACCATGTATATTCACATCCTTGCAACTCAAATAATAAGGCCTGCATCTATTATGCTACATTTACTACATTTAATGAGCATAATAATTAGAATTAAAATGACGACTTTAGTTGAAAATTGTGACAATATCATCTAAGATCTTCTTGGAATAGTTATGAAGATAATAATGTACCCACACACATAATTCATAAATGGACACACAACCCTATATTACTAGAAATCAAAAACATGAAATGTGATAGCAACAATAATGCAATAGAAAATAAAATTTGAAAAAGGTCACATATAAGAATTAAGAATTACGTCAATCATGATAGATTTCAATTCAAGGAATATAACAATTAAAATTACAAAACTATAATTTGTAGACAAATGACAATATTATAGAGCCAAAATATGAAGTACTTAGAGACATGAATTTACATTAGAAAACATATATAAATCTATAGACCCATTACATTCACCTCCCAATACCTCATAATACACTATAATTTTTCCATAACACCTTATAGAATTTGTTTAAGATACTAAATATTTGACAACCCTCAAACCTAAAGTATTTCATAACACTCATTAGAAGAAACAAGTATAAGAGTAATGATATCACAAAAAGCTAAGAATAGAAGGTAATTAAATTTATTTTAAATTTTTCTTTATAAAAATCAAGCTCAATTATTTTTTTATGATTATCAAATTATTGGGGATGTTTAAATTTATTATAAACTTTGAGTTAGTTAGTTCAACTATTTTTTCTAATGATTATCCAAAATATAAAATTATTTTATAATAGTCTAATTGGAATATCCTTTGGGGCTGTCTAGAATGTTAGCTATTCCAATTGACCAAAATGAATGGTTACATACCTTGGTAGAATCTGAAATATTATGTCAAGAGTTTGTAATTTGACAAAGCCAATAAGCCATACTACTACACCTAACTAGTTGAATTTGATGTAGATAACTTCACATAGGATAAATTAAAAATTAAAAATGTTGATGTGTGGATGTGGTGATGTAACATGTGTGACAATAAAAATAAGGAATTAGTAAACTTAATGTAATCCCCATAGGAATTTATGCCTTTCTCTTCATTGTGTTTTGAAGTATTAGAGTTATACGATACTATTCAATGTATTATTTTGAATTATGAAATTGGAGATTGCTTTTGGATACCAATGTATTTTTGGATATTTGATATGTTTATATTTGAATATAAGACTGTTATATATGTGTACGTGTATATTGATTGGTGTTTCGACTTCATCATTTTCATTTAATGATATGCTAGGTGGGTAGATCTAGTTCCTTCAATGTTATTCTTTAAATGATTAATTGCATGCAATTATATTACTTGAATGAATGATTTAATTGATTTTTTTAATATTATATGTTTATTATTTAATTATGTAATTTTATTGAAGTTACTTTGATTATTGTTATATATTGGGTAGAGACATGTAACATTTGATTAAGTGTGCATGAAATTCATAGGTGTCCGACCAATGGTTGGAAAGTGGAGAATGTTGACATGGATATTACTAGCCACACGATCTTACAAGTATTTGTGTCAAAACCATAAACATCTTATCCAAATCGACTACGATTATGGATCTTGATGTGTTAGACTTGTGAATGTGTCTTATTGGGTGATTTTATATATATACTGTGTGCGATTTCTTGTTATGTGCAAAAGTGTTGTTAATCCATTCAAAATATTAATATTGTGTGGAATGCATTTATAGTTTAATTATTAGTAAACTGGGGAAATTAAAATTATTTCCCAAGGAGTATCTATTTTGAAATATTATGAATTAAAAAGTAAATGGAAAAATATGAATCAATGGGTTCTTATAGGGAAAAAGCATTTTCTATTTTTATTATGCATTGTTTCGATAAAAGAGAAATTGGAGAGTGAACTTGGTTGAAAAACTTCATTTGAAAGCGGATTGGAATTTTGCTTGCTTGGATTGGATTGTTGGAAAATAAGGAATCAGTGGAAGAACTACATTGAATTTCTTAGGTAAATTCTACCTTGTGTATGATTTTTAAAGTAAATTTTACAAATCTTATGTTTTAAAATTATTTTTGAAAATTATTATTTTTTCTATCAAAACTTTGGTAATTTTTTTTTAAATTGAAAAAGAACATGAAAGAGTGTTGTTGGGTAGGATTAGGCCAAGATGATATTCTTGCAATTTAATAATTTTCCTATTTTAGTTTTGTTGAAAATATATGAAATATCTCTCTAACTAATGTCAAATCTTTCAAAAAAATTATCATTTTTGAAAAAGTGTGTTGTTGGATAGATTTAGAGCAAAAGGGTATTTTTAAAATTTAGAATTTATAAATTTGAAAAATTTGGGAATTTGTTTTGGAAGGATGCTTCAAGATCCAAGAATAGTTGTCCCTAGATAATTTGAAAAATTAATTATATGTATGTTTCCATGTATTTTAATTTATATGTGTCTTGGAATACACATTTTTATAGAAAATCACTCTACACCTATTCTTAGGCTCTTTGAAGAAAATTAGCCCCTAAATTGTTCTTAGCTTATTTGAAGAAAGTTGACCCTTGAATTGTTCTTAAAATTTTAAAGAAAATTAACCCCTAAATTGTATAGGATAGGGGATGATCATAAGAGACTTGGAGTGACCAATTTCCAAACTCATGGGTTGAGATTTGGAGGCAAAGTGCTAAACAAGCCTTGCTTAAAATATGTAATTAAGAGTGTCAAAACACCCAACTCATGGGATGAGGTTGAAGACAACAAGTTGAATAAGGCTTGCTTGCATTGTGTATTTTCTAATAAAATCTTGAATCTAAGAACTTAATTATGCAAACTTAATAACAAATTTAGGTAGGTAGAGCACATCAAAGAAGTTTCCCTCTACCCAAGGGTGGACAAAGCTTTTTGAAAAAGTGTCCCTACTACCTCTTTTGAAAAAAGCATCCACAAGGTGTAGGCTTACTTGAGACCTTGGGGTCTATTTCACTTTCTTGCTTGGTTTTAGAGAACTGAGAGAAAGTCCACTCCAATGTCTTAGATACTCCCCCTTTTCCCTTGTTGATTGGATTGAGCATATTTTATCTTGTGCTAGAAAAACCTTATCCTTGTGTATTTTTGTGTAAGTCCAACTTGTGTGAATCTTGTGTTAGTTTTAGTGCCTTGCGTCTCTTGTGTGCTTGTGAGAATAAATCTATATTGCTCTTTTGTGAGTGTTTTTCCCTTATTGAGACTATTGTATGTGTGTGAATATGGCCATGGAAATAGTATACCTATGATCTTATTCTCCATAACTCAAGGGTTTCCTAGTGTGGTACATGAATCTATTACACTTGATAATGGTAAGATGGTGAAGAGGTGAGTATCATGTCCCATTGGTCATTATTGAAGATCTATTGGAAGTTGGAAGAGTTCTTGGCTCAACATGTATCTTATTGTCAATTATATTATTGGGCCACCTTAGAGGTGGCTCATCTTTATGTAATATTATTATTTATATCATGTACATGTTTGAGTGATATCCTTCCATGTTTGAAAAGTAGACTCTAACTTGATATTGCATTATGATCTCTTTTTGGTTGATATTGGATCCTTGTTTTAGAAGGAGATTGTTTTTGATATTAGGGGAAAAGCAGATTTTGAAGGGATCTGCAACCCTTTACAACCAAAAAAGCCAGAATGCAAAAAAGGACAGCTTGCAGCCACCAAAAAGCTGGCTCCCAAGCCAAGAACATCATGTTTTACATTTAGAGTTAATCTTGTGGGAACAAAGTGTCATTTCTAGAGAAGGCCTGGAAGCTTTTGATTTTTTACTCATGACTGTAGTCCAACCTTCTTCCACTTGTGCTGCCTTTTCTTGCCAAGCCAGCACATCACAATCCTGGGTTTGATCATTTGCAGCCCTGGGTGAAACATCCTTGACCAGGCGTGCAGACTGGATCTTATCCGAAGAGCAGGCCGAAAGAGAAATCGAAGCCCCTCCACCAGAAAAGGCAGACAGAGACTTAGACCAAGGTTCAACGTGAGAGGAAGAATCAACCCCTCCCGAAGGACAAGACGAAGGAGCGGCTCCTAATTTCTATGATTCAGAAGCAACCGCCTCTAAGAAACTCTTTTTTTCTTCAGATTTCTTCTCAACAGTATAATGATGTTGAGTAGCTCAATCCACTAGTTTGCCTTTTTTATTTTTTTCTCAAAACCACAATGAGCAGCAGCATGTCCAGTCTTAAAGCATCTTCTACAACGGAAAGGTAATCCCTCATAGTCCAGAGATTGAACCCAATTCCCCTTGGAGGATTCTAATGAAACCTCAGTAGGCAATCCATTTGACACATCAATTTCCACAAGTATTCAGGCAAAGGTGGAATGAAAGATATCAGAAGATGCATTGTCAACATACAAAAAATCCCCAAGAGCTTCCCCAACTGACTCGAGAAGAGAATCATTCCAGAGGTGGAGGGGAAGATTAGGCAAGCGAACCCAGATCAGGATTTTACTAAAGGTTTCCGATGCTGGATTAAAATTTGAATGTCAGGGTTTGATCATCAGCAGATATTGATCCCCCCAGCTAAAAAAATGATCACATAATATAGTTTTTCTGTCCTAGCTATTGTCAAATTTAACAATAAAGAATCCCTTGGCTAGAGGGAAAATGTGAATATTACCAGAAAGAAGAGGTTCCCACTCCTTGGAGATCCAAGAGTGCAGCTAAGGAAGACTAGGCCAGAATCCCCGAAACCTACAGATGATACCACGCTCAAAGAGCTCAGCTTCTTCTTCATTTATTTCTTCTAAAGTTTCATCCTTTAGCTTTACGGTAATAGCTTTCATCACTGGAATAAAGCCATGAAACAACTTATCCCCCAGCTTAAGATTCGATTTGGCCCTAAAGGCCGAACCACGAAGTCTAGGGTTCACGCCAGAACCACCATCTCCAACTTTATCAGTCCTGGCCGCATCTGCCACAGGCATTCACCCAGCTATAGTTTAGGATATTCTTATGTTGGAATAGTTATCTTTATTATAAAAAAGATTAATTTAAGATGTTGGTGTCCTCTATCATGTACTCTATAATCATGTTTATGGGTGAATGAGTTTTTTCTTGTCATAATGGTTAGATTTTCTATCTTTTCTTTTGGTCTATCTAAATGTTGGTGTCAAATGAGCATGACATTCCATTTTAGTTTTTTCATGTCCTATTGTGCAATCTTTTCCCTTGTGTTAAGGAATACAAGTTTTTTTTTCTCATTTTCCCTTCAAATCTATTCCCTTTAGGAGGATTTTATGTGGGTATTTTTGTGCCCACCATCCCTTAAACCTTTTCCTCAAACTATTTCTAAACAACTCATAAATTGAGGAAGTTATGCCTCATTGAGTGAAGAAATTATCCCTTGTTTTCCTTGCCTCAAATTTTCCTTTCTCTATTTTATAGGTAAGGACCGAGTGCCAAGTTAAAACCAAGACTTGGAATTTGAAAGGTTCCAAGTCCACAAGGAAGTTCAAACTTTTCTACTCAAGGAATTTTGTGTTGTTGAGTTGTTGACATCATAGTAGACTTCAAACTATGTCTAGGTCTAGGCTTAGGTCTGAGCTCTACACTATAGTTAGCTTGGAAGTCTACAATATTTTTGATAAATTTTGGGATTTGGGATCAAGTCTCAAGTGTGCATAGTGAAATAATAGTTAGTGTTTTTTATCCAATTGTGAGGAATGGGTCAAATTAGGTACTTAGAACCAAGCTTCCAAGTATCAATGCTAGTTTGAATCTCATGAATTTGTTATGGAACATCATTTTGTACCATGGGTCATGGGTCATAAAGAAAACTTAGGACATGGAAAAATTCCCAAGTTTTCATGTGTACTCAACGTCCTCAAAGGATGTACCATGTTGTTACAAGACCTAAAGATAAAACATAATGTAGAACTTGGAACTAGTCCTAGGTTTGAGTAGAAGCTTAAGGTCTATTAGTTTTGGGTCTAGTCTACTAAAAAAGGTGAAGGGTAGAGGTTAGAGAGGAATTAGGTTTTGGAACAAGTTCCAATTCCACATTGGACCCTAAAGTTTGAGATGACAATTTTGATCCTTCTTGTTGTCATAGCCTAATGGAATTTGGAGGGTGGTTAGTATAGAGGTTAAAAGGTTTCTTCCAATGGTTTTGAGAACCGTCTCTCTCCCATGCCTTGCTTTCCATACCAACCTTGGTTTCATGACCCAAGGTAGAGATAAGTCTTCTACTTGTGTCCTCATTTTTGCTTTGGTATGAAAGACAAGTGTGTTATCATGGTGTGTAAGTGACACCTTGTGCATGTTGGGTTTTTGTGTAGTTATGTATTACTGCTTCTATTTCAAAAAAAATATTGGTCCATGTTTTGTCTATTAGTGTTCTAGTGTAAATTATGGGGCATTCCACTTAATCCTAATTTCCTAGTCCCACTTTAACCCTCACATGGTGCTATGGTGTACATATACCTCTACATTCAATGTAGTGCCGATTACGAACATTGTAGATGTCAATATTCTTGAAAGTATGATAGAAGGGTTTCCCATTAAATGAATTATTTTGGATTATAGTGAGGTATTTTTTAAACACCTCTAAATGGAAAAATTAAAATATTTTGGAGGACAAGGGAAAGGATGAATTATTATTGAAACTAATAGTAGATTTTTTGCATATTTTTAAATTTTGACATGTGTCCATTATGACATCATTAGTCACAATTTTTTTAGTCATTTAGAGGTCATACCAAGTTAGAGACTTAGAAAAGAAGGCCATGTACAATTGGAAATCCTTCTAAGGAGTTATCGATATTGTAGAGGTGAGCGGCATTAAATTACATCCTTTTGTACATAAAAGTTGTTTCTATAATATAAAGCATAACTTAGGTACACACATTTTAGTGTCAGTAAAGCCATTAATATTCTTATATATTTTTTGTTTTTATTGTGTCAAAATAGGTGGTGATATAGCTACAAGTAACAAGAGTGTATTGGAAATTCAAAGCTTTAAAGGAATAAGGATCCTTCTAGGTTTCATTCCCTTAGCGAGTTACAATTCAAAGGATTTAATCTCATTATTGTTAATAGAAATATATAGGAAATAAAAGAAACTTTAAATGAATTAAAGGTGGAAACCTTAAGCCTAAGAAAAATATTTAGAAATATGGAATGGAGCATTAAATAAAGGACCTACCAATTGAAGATCATAAAGGACTATGTATAAATGGTCAATACATTCACTAAATGCAGAGCATCAACTTCATATCAATCTTACATCATCCAAAAAATAGAGAAGATTAAAAAATTATTGTAAGATGCTTGCAATCATCTAAATAAGCATTCACAAGACTAAATGGGAGTTTTTTTTAGTTTCTAGTAGCTTGTTTGTGATATTTTCTTTTAATTTATGCTATAAGAGGAACATAATTTACTTTTAGATATGCTAGAATTAGATTGTAGGACAATCTCAATCTTCCATGTGAGATGAGAATTATCCTAAATCCTCTTGCTATTAATATAAGTTACCTTCTTGGGTTTTAGTATATCACTTATCTATATAGTTAATAGAATAATTGCTAATATTATTTAATGGTTTGTATATCAATATCAATGTGGCATATTATGTAATAGTTTGCACATCCATATCAATGTGTTGTTTTCATTTAATAGTTATTATATTTTTATTATTAATATTTATATTTCCAAATTTAATAAAAAAATGGTTTTCAAGTTAGTTCTCTATTAATTACGTATGTTTCAAAGTATTTGAAAAAAATCTAAGATGATCATTTGATGTTATTTTATCTTGGTTAGTTATTCTTACATATGGGCTTTGAGATATACAATTTTTTGATAAAAAAGTCATTATTTTGTTTAAAATCATAAATATGTTTCAAATTTAATAATACTAAATTTATTCCCGAAGTATGAACATAAACTATAATATCTTAAATATATGTGAAATATATGTAGAGACTATAATCTAAAGATAATCTCTACAAATTTGACTTTGTAACCTTCTCAAATTACCCTATCCTCACAAAAAAATACTTTAAAACTTAGTTCAAATGATGAATTTAATTAATTGGTGAAAAATTAATTTCGATGGTGATTCAGGTGATCTAATTTAGTACATATAGATTGAGTAAAGGAAAGAAAGAGAAAGAAAAGAAAGAAAAAAATGAAAATATCTCATTCAATTTGGGTGATTCAGGTGATCTTTACTAGGGTTATGGATGCCTAGCTAGTAGTAGAGTTGTGCCTAGAATGGAATGCAAGATAACTCCATCAAGATTATATGGATTCCTCGTTAGTAGTGGAGCAATGTTTAGGTGATCAAAGGAGTTCCAAAATGATACTCATGTTTATCTAAATAAGACCTCTACCTAATTAATCATAATGCATTACAATGACCTAATATTTGAGCTATGCTAGTCAAGGCTTCTATATAAAAGAAAGAAAAGGATACATGTGCACATACCTAGGTGGAATTGATGTTAATATCACTTTTATAGTTGATCTATCCTAGCTTGGGTATGAGTGTATTTCTGCATGTTTAGATGTACTAGTTATTGAATATGAATATCTATGCAACTATTTTATTTTGGGAACATCCAAGGTTGATTTTCTTAGACTATGTTTTAAGATTTGACTAAAATTTGGTCCCTTAAAAGAAAATTATGTTTTTCCAATATTAGGGAGGTCATTTTTTGTGCAAGGCTCATAATTTATTTTGGTGATTCATGTCGTAAGTGGCTTTTTTTTGTTATTAAGGTGGGATAAATTTATTTTGGCCTTCATAACACGTCTTTGAGATCGTTATTTTTTTTTTATATTTTTTTTCTCTTAGTTTACATATTTCATGTTTTTACAGAGTTAGGTTTGAATATCATTATCTTTTTAGTCATTCAGTTTTTAATGACAAGATTTTTTATTTAGGTTATAAAATAATTAGATATGCTTTAAGACGGTCTTGTTGAGGTGTCTTGCTATTTGTGAAGTTATTATAAAGCACAAATTTTATGCTTGTTCAAAATTTCCTATTACATGTTGCAAGCATGAATGGAATGCTTGGAACCCAATGCTCATGTTGGTAGACTTTTGGACCCAAATTGCACAAGTGCAAGTGTGTAAGGAAATCCTAGAATCTTAACATTTAGTGGAATTGATGACTCTCATGTATGAACATGCTTTAAAACACAACAACCCCTCAATTTCCCTCATTTTTCTTATTATGTTTCCTTTTTTTACTTGAGTTTAAGCATTCCCAATGTATTTAACCTCCCCATGACTATGATTATTCTAATTTAGGTGATATAGTTTATTATTTTTGTTTTCTTCTTTGACATTTCATTTTTTAAATGTTGTGACTCAAATATGTTGTCATTTTTGCTTCAATTCCTTCCATTTTGTGTGTCTTAGTCATATTTTAACCCATTATTTATAAATGATTTGAGACATCCTAAATGGGTCCCCTAAGTGTCAAAAGATGAAAAAAATCCATAAAAAGTCTAAATCTAGGTTGTTTATGGTGTTCTTCTTGGTGTTTTGTTTAAGCCTTTTAGACTTTTGGGGTTGTCCATACCTACATACCTTCCTTACCAATCCTGAAAACCTTCCCAAGTCCTTGTTAAAATTTTGTGTGTTTTTTTTTGTTAGGTTTTTATAGTTTCACATCCCTTGATACAATTCCTTTGACATTCTTGAGCCCCATATCTTGAAATTTTGTTAAGAGTCCAAGTCTTTTTCATCTGTCAGACTTTTGGACTTCCTCATCCATCCATCTCTTAGTACCTATTCCCCTTCATCGCTACTCCCCGAACTCCAATCCCTTGCATTCCCAAAAGGTTACTAAGTCTTGTGGAGTTAGAATTTGGTTATTCCTTAATTGGGAACCTCTTTTAATCAAACCTCAAAAGTCTAAAAATCCATCGATTTCTCTATAAAAATTCATTAGAGTTTGATTTTTGGCCTCTCTTTTTTAGGTACCCATTTTCTTTGCCCTAGAAATCCCAACCTTCGCCACTTCCGTACCGGTTTCATACTTCATTTGCGTCAGAAAACCCGGTCCCCAGTCCGGCCCACAACCATCGCTGGAACTTCATCAAAGTCTTTATCCTAACTTTATCTCAACATTCTCAAAGATTTTGTTAGTTCCCTTTGTTGAATTCTCTCATCTCGGCTATCTCCTTAGTGATGTGATCTCCCTTTCTTATGTCACCCTTCGCTTTCCCCAATTCCCTGTATCCCCCCGAATCCGGTATGGTTCTTTGACCTTCACGTAACTTATTTTTCACCTACTTCCTAGGGACCAACCCAGAAACATCATGAATGGCGCCCGCCAACCACAATTAGAACAGCCATCGTAATTATTCTCACGAGTTGGCACAAACCTGGCGGAAGAAAGCGACGGTAGCCCGGTTATATCACTTCTATGCAGCCACTATGATTATTGAGCTCGGAGAATTCACATCTTGTCCCAAGTCATATTTTAGAAGATTTCATGGATCTTTGAGGAACACATGTCATTTGCAAAATATTTCATGAATATTGGATTTAGGAACATTCCATTTGCAAAAAAAATGTGGATCATACATTGATTACATTTGTTCAAGATGTGTTTTCTTGCTTAGATTTGGTTACTAGAAAAGGGTTCTATAAATATATGTCCATTTGGTGTATTAAAAGTAGGATTTTTTTTGGAGAAATAAGAATTATAAAGATAAATTTTATTAAATGTTGTAAATTTATTTCTAAAAGATAGTAAAGTCTACAATTTTGTTCTAGTATGTATGTTGTATCAAAGTTTCTCTGTAATAATGATATGAATACATGCTTATAAATTTAATTGTCTCCTACACTATATTGCATGTTCTATGAGAGAAGTAAGTTTTTAGGGAAGACAACAAATCTTTGCTTCCACATTTGTTGTTAGAGTTGTTGATTTGATTAGTTCATCTTCAAGGAGGGTGATAATCCATTTCAAATAGTGATTGGGGTATGTGGTATTTTTAGAGGATTAGTAATTAAAATATCATTTTGTAAGTCAGTAATGTGGGTTTTATATTATTGTAAGAATAATAAATTACTATTAAACCTATAAAATGGAATTTTGATGTAATATCATATTGGTATAGTTTTTAGACTATTTCATCGCAATGAGTAGACACTGATCTTCTCCACTATCCTTATCCATTCATAAAAATATAAAACAAGGAATCACACTTTGATGATGTACAATTTAGGTATTTCTAATATGTTCATGCCTGCCCATTAAAGGTATAATGAAGTTAATACTAAGAAATTATATTCAAACCCTCATTATATTTCCATGAACCATGCATTTTCCCTTTTCATTGTGACAAACCCATTATTATATAGATATCTAGTCTTGTCATTAGGTACACTTGCCTAGGTTTTGTAGATCTTCAAGTGTAAGAGAGTCATATATCTCTCATTCATTAGCCTAGATTCTTAATTTTTTGATCAAGGGATTCATAAATCCTTAGAAATAATTAAAAATAAGGAGGAGAAGCAACATAACTTTTCTCTTTGGCCTCTTATTCATGCTTTCAACTTTCATGCTTAGGGTGTTGGAAATTGGTGATTTTAGTGAAAATTCATCTTTTGATCCTAAATTTTGGGCTTTTAAATGCCATTTGTTAGGGTTAGAAAGGCATATATCTAACAATTAAATGCAGATTTAATTAATAAACAGAGAAAATTTTGAGACAGAGAATTTAACGTGGTTCACCCAATCCGAGCTACATCCACCAAACCGTAGCCATCCAATACTGTATTATCTAGTGCAAAACCTATTACAATCTTGTGAATAATCGCGTTTTTCATCATACTGTAACACCCATCTGAACCCCTTTTTAACAAGCTTAGAAGCTTCCAGATTAGGGTTCTACAAAGTTGGGTTTTTTTCGTTGATTTTTCCTTTTTCCAATGATGATGCGAAAAAGAAGGAAGAAATTTTTTTCTCAAGGGCTGCCAGCCCTGAACCTTGGCAAGGATACATGTCGAGATGTATAGTATAGCATGATCAATCACCACACACAAACAATCTCCCACTTGGAGACTGATCAGGCTCCACACCAACACAATCTCCCACTTGGAGACTGATCTTGGATGACACTGCTGCACTTATAGCTCCCACTGGAAATAAGTACCTTGGACCTTGCTACTCTATTATACTTGAATTCAACCTTGGAGGCCAACCAAAGTTGAAGAGGAGCTCAACTTCTCCCTTGTCATCACCTTCGTAAACATATCCACTGGAATGGAATTTGTATGTATCTTGTCTAGCTTGACTTGTCCATCCTCCAACACCGATCGAATGAAATAATATCTCAACTATATGTGTTTTATTTTAGAATGCAAGGAAAAATTCTTTGCAAGATGTATAGCACTATGGCTGTCTGTAAACAAGTAATTTCCAACTTGTTGTTTTCCCAAATCCTCCATGAAAAGTTGCAGCCATATCATCTCCTTTGCCGCCTCTGTTGCAACAACATACTGTCCCTCTGTAGTGGATAAAGAAACCACCTTTTGCAATCAAGAAATTAAACTCACTGTTGTCCCACGAACTGTAAATACATAACCTGTGGTACTCTGCTTGGTATCTATATCCCCTGCCAAATCTAAGTCAACATAGCCTTTTAAATCAGTATTAGAGCCCCCAAAACATAAATATTTATTGGATGTACCTCTCAAGTACTTGAGAATCCATTTTACCGCATTCCAATGCTCAACTCCGGGATGACTCAAATACCTGCTAACAACTCCTACAACATGTGCAATATCTGGTCTCGTGCATACCATGGCATACATTAAACTACCTACAGTTGAAGCATATGGTACCTTGGAAATTTTTTCTTCCTCTTGTGTCTTTGGACACATATCCTTAGTCAATTTAACATGACTAGGCAAAGGTGTGCTGATAGCTTTTGCATTCTCCAAATGAAATCTCTGCAACACCTTTTCAACATAATTAGCTTGAGATAAAAACATTTTTTGTTTTTCCTATCTCTAAAAATTTTCATACCAAGGATTTATTTTGCTGCCTCCAAATCCTTCATAGAAAAAGATTTTGTTTATTGTTGTTTTAGCTCACTTATGTGATCCATATTAGACCCAGCTACAAGAAAGTCATCGACATACAAACATAAAATAATGTAGCTGTTATTATCCAACCTCTTAAAATAAACACAATGGTTAGAATTACACCTGTTGTAGCCTTGTTCAACCATAAAACTATCAAATTTCAAGTACCATTGCCGACGTGCTTGCTTCAAGCCATATAAATTTTTCTTCAATTTGCACACTATTTTCTCCTTACCTTTGACCTCAAATCCTTGTGGCCGGTCCATATATATTTCCTCTTCCAAAGCACCATGGAGAAAGACTATTTTAACATCAAGGTGTTCTAAATGCAAATCTTCAGTAGCCACAATACTTAAAACAATATGAATAGAAGTCATTTTAACAACTAGGGAAAAAATTCATCAAAATC